>WBMZ01009762.1:0-10455 GCA_013400975.1 Atrichornis clamosus | reverse complement strand
TCCAGGGGGGATCCAGGCAGGATCCAGGAAGGATCTGGGCAGGATCCAGGGGGGATCTGGGCGGGATCCAGGGGGGATTTGGGCAGGATCCAGGGGGGATCCGGGCGGGATCCGGGGGGATCCGGGCGGGATCCAGGCGTGCCCCGGGCGCGTACCTTGTCGAGCAGGTCGCGCGTGTCGTCGCTGAGCGGCGCGTGCGAGAACATGCAGTCGTCGCCGTTGATGCACAGCCCCGTCGTGTGGAACAGCTTGCACGGGAAATCCCGTGGGGAGCGTCAAGGGAAACGCGGGAACGCGCCGGGAACGCGCCGGGACCCAGCGGGAACAGCCCGGGACTCAGAGGGAATACCCTGGGATCCAGCAGGAACACCCCAGGATCCAACGGCTGACTCCAGGCCCATTTTAGGGCAGTTTTAGGCTGGTTTAAGGCCAAATTTAGGCCAGTTTTGAGCTGATTTTAGGCCAACTTTGGGCTGATTTTGGGGCACTTTTGGGGCAACTTAAGGATGACTTAAGGCCCATTTTGGGGCAGGTCCAGGCCGGTTTGGGGCCCGTTTTGGGGCAGTTTGGGGGCAGTTCCAGGGTGGTTGGGGGGCCCATTTCAGTCTGGTTTTGGGGCTGTTTTGGGGCGGTTTCAGGCCAGTTTGGGGCCCGTTTTGGGGCAGTTTGGGGGCAGTTCCAGGGTGGTTGGGGGGCCCATTTCAGTCTGGTTTTGGGGCTGTTTTGGGGCGGTTTCAGGCCAGTTTGGGGCCCGTTTTGGGGCGGACCCAGGCTGGTTTGGGGGCCCATTTCAGTGTGGTTTGGGGCCTGTTTTGGGGCCCGTCTTGGGGCGGTTCCAGGCCGGGCCGAGGCCGAGNTGGGGCCTGGTTTGGGGCGGTTCCAGGGCTGTTTGGGGCCGGTTTTGGGGCGGTTCCAGGCTGGTTTGGGGGCCCATTTCAGTGTGGTTTGGGGCCTGTTTTGGGGCCCGTCTTGGGGCGGTTCCAGGCCGGGCCGAGGCCGAGCCCAAGGATATCGTGCATGTAGGGACAGCTCTCGGCGCGGGCGCAGTACCCCGTGATGTAGAACTTGCACAGCTCCCGCTTCTTGGGCAGCTCGATGTCGTGGCTGAAGTTGCAATGGTCACCCTGGGAATGCGGGAAAAGCGGGATTCAGGTGGCATTCACGTGGAATAAAGGTGGGATTCAGGCGGGACACAGGCCCCAGAATTCCCAGGCGCCAATTCCCAAACTCTCCCCGGAACCCCTTAACCCCGGGCCTGACGCTTCCAGGTGCAATGGGATCTCCAGGAACATCCCAGGAGGACTCCCTGGCCCAGGAGCTACGGGATTTTTGGGCACATCCCTGTCGGGATCGCCCTTCCCCAGGCCCACGCGCGCATCCAAAGGGATTTCGGGGACGATTCCCGGTGGGATTCCCCCCGTCCTTACCCAGGTGCACCTTCCCTCCACGAAGTACTTGCAGATCACCTTCCCCTTCTTGTCCGAGGGCAGGTGGGGCTTGTCGTGCTCATTCCGCCGGAAATTCCCGCCCTCCTGCGGGAACGGGAACGGGGGGGAAATCCCGGGATCCGGGATGCAGCAAAGGAATGGGGGGAAGGAAAATCCCCATGGCCAGAGCACAGAATCCCGCCGGGATCTGGGGGGGAACCCCGGGATGGGGTGGGAACCCCGGCATCAGGGGGGAACCCTGGGAAGGGGTGGGAATCCCAGGAAGGGGCTGGAATCCTGGAAAGGAGTCAGAATCCTGGGATTGGGCGGGAACCCCAGGCTGGGGTGAGAACCCTGAGATCAGGTGGGAATTCCGAGAAGGGATTGGAATCCTGGAAAGGGGTCGGAATCCTGGAGATGGGTGGGAACCCCGGGCCAGGGTCGGAATCCTGGGACCCCCGGGATGGATTTCTGGGAATCCCACCGGGAATTCCGGGCGGGAAAGGCCTCTCACCCCCATGTCCTCGTCGTAGAAGTCGTCGTCGTCGTTGATCCCCCCTTTCCCCATCCCGCTCCGGCCTCTCCCGCGGCCTCTTCCCATTCCTTTGTTCCCTCTTCCTCCTCCTCCTCCTCCTCCTCCTGCACGGGGGCCGCGCCCGCGGCCTCGGGACAGGCCTGGAATGGGGGTGGGATGTTGGGAACGGCCCGGGAAGGGCTCAGGGGGGTCGGAGGGGGGTCCCGGCCCCAGGCTCACCCCGGCCCCGCTCCTTGCTCCGGCGGTACTGGGACAGCTCCTTGGCAAAGTCGTCGTAGTCGTCCTCGCCGGGAGGCTCCTCGGGGTCGCAGTACTGGGAATGCACAGGGAATCCGCAGGGAATGCACAGGGGATCCGCAGGGAATGCACAGGGAATCCTCAGGGAATGCACAGGGGATTCACAGGGTATTCAAAGGGAATCCACAGGGAATGCACAGGGAATCCACAGGGAAACAGCAGGGAATTCACAGGGAATTGGCAGGGAATTCACAGGGAATTTGCAGGGAATGCACAGGGAATTTGCAGGGAATCCACAGGGAACTGGCAGGGAATTCTCAGCAGAGAATGGTGGGAAATGTGGGAAGGACCCCAAGGACCAGCGGGTTTTAGAGGGGGCTTGGCACCCTCCACATCCCACCTTTCCTGAGGGATCATTCCCTGCCATTCCCACGGGAACACTCCCTGCCCATCCCACCTTTCCCCAGGGATCATCCCCTCAGCCAGGCACCGCTCACAACCCTCCCCCAGCCCCGGGGTTTCCCTCTTCCTCCTCAATCCCGGGATGGGGTGGGAATCCTGGGATCAGGTGGGAACGCCGGGATGGGTGGGAGTCCCAAGAAGGGATCAGAACCCCAGGAAGGGGTCGGAACCCCGGGATAGGGCAGGAATTCCCACTGGGAATTGTGGCATTCCGGGCTCACCTCCAGCTCCTCCTCGTAGAGCTCCTCCTCATCCTCGGGTCCCTCCCGGGCCCGGCCCCGGCCCCTTCCCAGCCCTCGGCCTCGGATCCCTCCTCCTCCTCCTCCTCCTCCTCCTCCTCCTCCCCCTCCTCCTCTCCCTCCTCTTCCTCGGAACCCTCGGCCTCGGCCGCGGCCGCCTGCGGACACAGGGAACAGGGTCCAGCATTCCCAGAAAAACCCGGGAATGGGAAAAAATGGGGGCAAAACACTGAAAACTGGGGTTTTTGGGGATTTTTAGGGTGATTTTTTAAGGGGACTTGGGGCGAAGATGCTAAAAATTGGATCTTTTTGGGATTTAAAGAATTTTTTAAAGGAGTCTGGGCTTAATCCACAAAAAAATGGATTTTTCTTCAAATTTAATTGGAAAAAACAAGGAAAAACTGATTTTTAAGCAAAAATCATCTGGACGAGCTGCGGGAGCGGATTTTTACCATTGGAATTAGTGGGAGTTTTGGAATTCTAATTTGGGAATTCCAATTTAGAAATTCTCCAGAGAGCCTCGGGTGGGAATTATTTCAGAATCCCACTTCTCCAGAGGGTTTTGGGGCAGGATTTGAGGCCAGGCCGCAGCTCTGGGCGGAATTCCGGCGCTTTTAGGCCGGTTTTCCCCGGGTTTTTCGTGGTCTTCCCAGGTTTTCCGGCTTTTCCCGGGCTCCCCGGTACCTCTGCCGCGGTGGGATCCGTCCTTGGAGCGCCGGTACTGGCTCAGCTCCTTGGAAAAGTCGTCGTAGTCGTCCTTGGGAGCCTCATCCTCCTCCTCGCCCTCGTAGGCCCCGAACTCCTCGGCCTCGAATTCCTCGTAGGAGCCGTAGCTCTTGGAGTCCCCCTTGGAATAGCCCTCCTTGGAATAGCCCTCCTTGGAATAGCCCTTCTTGGAGCCCTGGGAGCCGTGGCACTGGGAGTACTGGTGGGACTGGGGGCAGAGAAGGGCAGGGCACAGCTGGGATCTCCAGCCCGGAGCTCACGGAGGAGGAGCGCGGGCTGTGTTCCCGGTGTTCCCAGTGTTCCCGGTGTTCCCGGGATTCCCAGGTGCCCAGGGAGCAGGGAGGGCTGTGTCTCTGGTATTACCAGTTATTCCCAGTAATTCCCAGTTATTCCCAGTCACTCACGGAGTAGCGGGGGCTGTATTCCCAGTATTTCCCAGCTGTTACTCCCAGTTATTCCTGGTAACTCACGGAGTAGGGGGGGCTGTATTCCCAGTATTTCCCAGCTGTTATTCCCAGTTATTCCCAGTCACTCACGGAGTAGGGGGGGCTGTATTCCCAGTATTTCCCAGCTGTTATTCCCACTAACTCACGGAGTAGGGGGTGGCTGTATTCCCAGTATTTCCCAGCTGTTATTCCCAGTTATTCCCACTAACTCACAGAGTAGGGGGGGCTGTATTCCCGGTACTTCCCAGCTGTTATTCCCGGTAACTCACGGAGTAGGGGGGGCTGTATTCCCGGTACTTCCCAGCTGTTATTCCCAGTAACTCACGGAGTAGGGGGGGCTGTATTCCCGGTACTTCCGGTGTCCCTTCTCTCCGGGGCTGAATTCCGAGTCCTCGCTGTAGTCGGAGAAGTCCTCACTGGACGAGGCGTGGCGCTGGAAAACGCCCGGAAAAATCATCCCAGGCCCCTTCCCGGCCTCTGGAATTCCCATCCCAGCCTCCCTTGGAGCTTCGGCTCCCTCGGGAAACCTGGATTTTCCCGGGGGAAGCGCTCAGGTCTGGCTGAATCCCAGCTGGGAGCACAGACTGGGATCCTGCGCTCCAGGATTCCTGGGAGTTTGGGAACAAGCAGCCTGGATTCTGGGAATGTCCAGACCCAAACGGAGGGTTCATGAGGGAATTCCCTAAGGAAAAGGCTGTTCTCCCAAACAAAAGGGATTTTATCCCGCCCGCCGACCTCGCTGCTCCAGGAGGAGCAGAACTCCGAGGAATCCCGGAGCCTCAATCCCCCCAACCCAACATCCCAGTGGGAATTCCCTGCGGAATTCCAGCCCGGAGCGGGGCCCACCTTGTGCTTGGATTTCCGCTTTTTCTTGGATCTCCTCTTCTCCTTCTCCTTCCGCCGCTTCCGCTTCATCCTGCGGTGGGACTTCTCCTCCTCGGAGTCGCTGCGGTGCCGCTCCCCCTTCTCCTTCCGGCTCCTTTCCTGGGATTGGGAATGATCCGGAGCCTCCTCCCCGCCGTCATCCTCCAGCTCCCCTTCCTCCAGCTCCCCATCCTCCCTGGAAAAGCAACGGGAATGTTCAGTACTCGGGAAAAGGGAATAAAAAAGGAAATAAAAGCTCCGCTCAGCGCTCGGCTCGCGGAGTGTTCCCGAATTCCTGGTGGATTCCCGAATTCCTGGTGGCTTCCCAAACTCCTGGTGATCTCCCCAAATTTCTGGTGGCTTCCCAAATTCCTGCTGATCCCAGTACCTTCCCAAAAAAACCCCGTTCTGCCCGTTTTTCCCACCAAAATCTCCTCCCATCGGGAGCTGGAAGCGTTTTCCAGCCCCATTCCCAGCTGGAATGATTCCCAAAGAACACCAAGGATCGGGATCCTTCTGCTGTTGGGATTCAAAGACAAACATCAGGATCAGAAAAACTTCCCCAAAATCCCGACGGATGGAAGGAAACCGAGCGCAGGGGAAGGACGTAAAATCCCAAAACACTGAAATCCATTGGAATTAAGTGGAGAAAATCAATAAATCGGGATAAATCCAACAAATCCAAGGCCTGTCCAGCCTCTCTCCGGTCCCTGAGCTTCAGGAATTCATGGATTTAAGGATAAAAATCCCATTCCTGGGCCTGGTTTCTGGGGAAGACACTGGAATTGTGGCATCCTCAAATCTTGGAATTGTGGGATCTGAGAGCCCCAAAAGCACGGAATCCGAGGATTACAGAACTTTGGAATCCTAAAACCACGGAGCCATGGAATTCCAGGACCCCACAGCCACGGAATCAGGGAATCGTGGGATCCCGGGATCTGGGAATCGGGGAATCCACAAATCTCATAACCACAGAATCATGGAATTATGGCATCCTAAAATAGCACAACCTTGGAATTCCAGAACTACAGAATCCCAGAATCCAAGGGCCATGAGATCCAATAATCCCAAAATCCACGGAATTCTGGGATCTGAAAAATCATGGAATCAGGGAATCCTTCAATCACGGAATCCTGGAGCCACAGAATCCGAGAATTTTATAATTTTATGGAATCCAGGAATGAAAGAATTCATGGAATCCCACAGCCATGGAATCCTGGAATCTGAGAATCCAAGAACCACGGAACCAGGGAATCCTATGACCACAGAATCCAAGGATATTTGTGGCCTTACAGCCACAAAAAACACGGAATCCAAGATTCCCAAAGCCAGGGAACCCCGGGATCATGGAATCCCACAACCACAGATCCGTGGAATCCCAGGATCCCAGCATTCCACACAATTTCCTGGGATTTGTTTCAGTTATTTACGTTTTAAGGCAATTCCAAGGGGTTCCGAGTTGGTTTTTCAGGGATTTGGTGGATTTGGGGATGGGGGGGCGGAGCCAATAGAGAATTAAAGTTGGGAAAATCAGGGAAAAATGGATTTTTAACCAAAAATCCCCTGGATGAGCTGGAGGGGGAGAGGGGTTTTTAGGATTAGAGTTGGAATTAGTGGGAATTTCGGAATTCTAATTTCAAAATTAGAATTTAGGGATTCTCCAGAAGGTTTTTCAGGGTGAGAACGGAGCATCCTGGCTCTTCCCAACCCCTTTCCAGCAGGATTTGGGCCTGGAGCCCTCCGCCTGTGCAGCTTTGGGTGGAATTCAGCTGCGTTTAGGCCAAACTCCTTGGTTTTCCTCATTTTCCACCTTTTTCCAGGGAAAACAAGGCTTGAAATTCCCACCTTGCCCACACCTGGCTCTGGCCCTGACCCTGATCCAAGGCCGTCGGATTCCTGATTATTCCAGAATATTCCAAAGGATTCCTGCCCCACAATCCCTGATTATTCCAGAATATTCCCGGAGGATTCCTGCCCCCAAATCCCTGATTATTCCAGAACATTCCCCAAGGGATCCCCCTCCTGGTTTATTCCCAGGAAAAGCCATCCATTATGTAACAAGGGAGCAGCTCCAAACTCCCAACATTTACCAGGAATTTGGGATTTTTAAATCCAGCTTTGGGTGTTTTGCTCCCTTTTGTCCCTTTTGTTTGAATTTCCCAGGATTTGGAGCGACATCATTCCCCGGGACTGGGGCAATTCCTCCTGCTGACATTCCCAAAATCCCTGGTTTCAGGCCAAGGAAAAGCTCCCGGAGCTGCTGGGTCTCAACTCCAGACGTTTTTCAGGTTTTTTTGGGATTTGGGTGTGAATCCCAAAGGTTTTCCCTCCCTGGTGAAATCGGGAATCCCCACATGGAGCCATGGAAAACCCTGGAAAACCCCGGGATTTGGGATCCACCTTTCCTTTCACCTGGGATCAGGCCTTGCTCACGGCCAAAAACACCTTTAGGGGAAAAAAAATCCCTGGAAAAAATAATTCCAGGTGGGAGTGACCCAAAACGGTTCCGAAATCCCAGGAATTCCCGTTTTTTTCAGCATGGAAAAGGCCCTCGGGAACAAGCCCCTTAAATCCAGGGCTGGGGCTGCAAATCCCAACAAAAAGCCTCCCCAAAAACATGCTTAATTCCCAATATTTAACTTCGTATTAAAAAAACTCTATGGAATGGGTCAAGAATTCCTGAAAGACCCGGCAGCACAATCCTGAAAATCCTGACACGCTCAATTCCTGCTTTTTCCAGCCGCCAAAAAGGGATGGAATGACCCAAAACTTTCCCAGCACCCTCTTTTCCTTTTTAATCCCTATTTTTTGGCCTTTCCTTTTCCCCCCATTTTTCCAATAATTTCCTTTTTCTTCCCCCTCTTTGATCTCATCCTTTCTATTTTTCCCTTCCTTTTCCCTCTTTTTTCTCTCTTTTCTTTGGAATTTCCTTTTTTTTCCCTATTTCCCCTTTTAGTGATGCTTTCCTTTTTGTTCCATTTTCCCTCTTTTTGTTTTCTTTTTTTTTCCTGTTTTCCCTCTTATTCTTTCCTTTTTTTCCTCCTTTTTTTCCCCTTTTGCTTCCTTTTTTCTCCTGTTTTCCCTCTTTTTTTGTCCTTCCTTTTTTCTCCCGTTTTCCCTCTTTAATTCCTTTTTTTTCAGCCATTCCCTGTTCTTTCCTTTTTGCTTTTCCCTCTTTTTTTGCCATTTCCAGCCCATTTTGAGGCAGACCCAGACTCTCCAGTGCCATGAGACCACAATCAATCCGGATTTTTCCAGGATCAAGAGGGAAACACGAGGCAGAAAGCGAAAATTTAGGAAAATTACCAGAACAAATTCAGTAATCCAACAATTCCAGCTGGAATTTCTGCGTGGAATCAACGCTGCGAGTCCCACGCCCTCCAAATTCAAAGTATTTGGGATAAATGCAGAAACTCCCAAGCTGAATGATGGAACTTGGATTAAAAGCAGGGGGGAAAATCCCAGTTTTGGGGGATTTTGGGACACAACCAAAGCCCGGCAGGGGCGGGGTCAGGTGAAAACAGGGAAAAAGAGCAGGAAAAGGGATGAAAGCCACTCCTGGGGGTCCGTTTGTGTTCATTAATCCCTAACGAGGCAGCTCTAATTGCACTCCCAGGGCTTCAACACCTGGAATGCGCTTTTCCCTGCTTTTTTTCTTGGGAATTTTTTGGGAATAAAGGGGAGGAAGAACCAAACCCGACTTGTGCTTCAACACGGGGGAAAACAGGGAGAGAGGTGTGTGGGGGGAGGCACAAATCACCCACAGCACCCCCAGTTCCAATTCTGTGGCAGGGAAAGGGCAGGAATCCCTGGGATCGTGTGGCTATTCCCACCGGGATCGTGTGCAGGGCTGGGACAAGGGATGTGTGAGGAACTGAGGTGCTTTTTACCACCTTTTTTTGGGGGGGTTTTCACACATTTTTCCAGTGATTTCAACTTTTCAACCTTTTTTTTTTTTTTTTTTTTTTTTCCAGAAAATCCCTGGAGCGAGGACGGAATTCCGGGGCTGAGTTTCACCTGGAAATGTCCCTTTTTTTTCTTTTCTTTTTTTTGAGGAATTGTGTGCTTTTGTGACTTCTTTTGGGGGGGATTCTGCTTGGTTTGGACACACAGGGCTCCACTCACTGTTTACACGGATTTTACACGGATTTTACATGGATTTCACACGGAGCACAGCTCGGGAATTGCGTGTGGGGAGCAGAAAGGGGGGGAAAAGGCAGGAAAAATCTCATTTCAGCACTCAAAAATCCTCATTTTCCACTCACCTCCCGCCCCGACCCCACACGGACATGAAGCTCCCCCTGCACGCCTGCCCCAGCTCCCAAAATTCCCTGGATTCACCTTTTTTTCCAGGGATATCCCCTAAACCTCCATGGATTTACCTTTTTTTCCCCAAAAAACATCCCCAAATTTCCCTTACTTTACCTTTTTTACCTAGGAATACCCTCAAACTTCCCTGGATTTACCCTTTTTTCTAGGTACACCCCCAAAACTCCCTGAATTTACCTTTTTTCCCAGGAATACACCCCAAACCTCCCTGAAATCACTTTTTTCCCCTATAAATACCCCCAAAACTCCCTGAATTTACCTTTTTTCCCAGGAATACACCCCAAACCTCCCTGAAATCACTTTTTTCCCCTATAAATACCCCCAAAACTCCCTGAATTTACCTTTTTTTCCTGCTTTTTTCATATTATTTGGTTTCAACTACAGAAAAGAAGTGGGAATACAGAAAATGGCCCCGAGTTATGGCGGGGAGGGGTCAGAAAAAGAGGGAAAAGGAGATTTGGGGGGCAGATATGGAGATTTTGGAACATTTTAAGCACTGCAGGTGAACCTGTTGCTACAGGGGTGGGGGGTCACACCCCAAAATCCCACCCAGGGGTTCCCAAACTTCCTGATCCCACTTGGGGGGGGGTTAAGGAGACAAAAGGGATTTAAATGAGGGAATAAAGAGCTTTTTAAGGGCCATCCCCAGAAAAAAAGGGGCTAAACATCCCCCAAAAGGAGTTAAATCCCCCCGAAAAGGAGCTAAACCCCCCAGCACCTAAAACCCCCCAAAACAGGAATTTAAACCCCTCAGAAGAGGGGCTAAACCCCCCAAAAAGAGCTAAATCCCCACAAAAAGAAGAACTAAACCCCCTCCACCAGAACTAAAGGCTCTCAAAAGGAGCTGAACCCCTTCCAGTGCCTAAAACCCACCCAAAAAAGGATTTAAATCCCCCCAAAAGGAGCTAAACCCCCTAAAAGAGGAATTTAACCCCTCCCAGTAGGTAAAACCTCCCCAAAAGAGGAACTAAACCCCCTCCAGTACCTAAAGCCCACCCAAAAGAGGATTTAAATCCCCCAAAAGAGGAGCTAACCCCTCCCCAGCACCTCAAGATCCCGCCAAAAGACCCCCTAGGACCCCTCCACCTCCTCCAGCCTCTCACTCCTGTCACCCTCCCCTTCAAATCCCCCTCAATTCTCACCTCCCCCCCCGGGCCTGCGCTGCCTTCACCCCCCCTTCCTCCTCCTCC
>WBMZ01009760.1:0-51031 GCA_013400975.1 Atrichornis clamosus | reverse complement strand
GCGGGGCGGGGCCGGCAAGGGGGCGGGGCCAGCACGAGGCGCGTGCTGCAGCGCCCCCACGCGGCGGGCGGCGGGAATAGCTGAGGGGCGGGAATGGCTGGGAGGCGCCGTGGGAATGGTCTGCGGGTAAAAAGAGAGCGCAAGAAAGTCAGAGTGGAAAACACGGTTGCTACTCCCAGGCTGGAACGCGGCCGGCGCACCCGACATCCCCCACACAGTACAATCTAAGGGGGACTAAACGGAGGGTGGAGCAGAAGAGAGACGCCACGGCCAGGCTCTGTTGAAACCCTTGTCGAGGAGGGAACTCGATGGTGTTTTCTTGCTCATAAGCCTCACAGCAGCTGAAAGCCAAGGGAGATAAAGACAAATGTCCTGCTGGTGAATCAGCAACCATGGCAACATCACTCTTCTTGGACAGAAGCATGTTCCCATCGCAAGGTTATCTCTGGTACTATCGTGAGATACTCACCCCCAGGGTAGGACCACTCCTTACTGAGTAAGATGTGTAACTAAAGTCACTTAAGCTCCACCTGAACATAAAGAAATAATATAAAAGTGAGTTAAATATGAGAAATTAAGGAAGACACCATCATAACTTCTCGGATCAGTCGACGGGCTGAACCTGTCTTCTCCTCCATGGGGATGCCTATTGGGTAACAACCATACTTGTGTGCTGAATGATTATCTTGACCTATCTTTTGTTAGGGATTAGAGCTTGTTAGTACATTGCTTTGAGTTAATATCTTGCTTTGAATACATTTTTACAGTCAGAGGCTCTGTCCTCTTTGCACCCTTCGGGAATTTATGTATACTGTAAGTACCCCCTGAGCCTTTCCAAGCTGCAGATTCCCAGCTCTCTCAGCCTGTCCTCATATGAGTGGTGCTCCAGTCACAAACACAAAGGTACAGCCTCACCAGGATCCCCTTCCCGACCTGTTGGCAATACTTTGCTGGTCGACAGCAGCTGAACATGATCCAGCTTATGCCCAGGTCCAGGAATGCCGATGACATCCTGGCCTGTATCAGCAATAGCGTGGTCAGCAGGACCAGGGCAGTGATTGTCCCCCTGTACTGAGCTCTGGTGACACCACACCTCAAACCGCGTGCTCAGTTTTGGATCCCTCACTCCAAGAAAGACATTGAGGTGCTGGAGCATGTCCAGGGGCAATGGATCTGGGGAAGGGTCTGGAGCACAAATCTGACGGGGAGCAGCTGAGGCATCTGGGGGTGTTCAGCCTGGAGAAAAGGAGAGTCAGGAAGGACCTTATAACTCTCTACAACGGTCTGAAAGGAGGGTGTAGCCAAGTAGGGGGGGGGTTGACCTCTTGTCCCAGGTAACAAGTGACAGGATGAGGACATAGACTAAGCTGCATCACAGGAGGCTCAAGTTGTAGGACCTGGAACCCAGATTCCAGAACCTGGAATCAGGAGGGATTTTTTCCACAGAAAGGACGATTAACAACAGAACACTGGTGGAGTCACCGTTCCTGGAGATCTTTAAGGAAAGGCTGGACATGGCACTCAGTGCCGTGGTCTAGTCGACACGGTGATGCTCAGTCATGGGTTGGACTCGACGATCCCAGCTGTCTTTTCCAACCCAACTCCCGCGGGTTACTGTCTCTTTAAGGGCCGGCGGACCGTCCCGTGGTGCACTGCGGCGGGCGCGCGGAGGGGAGCGTGGCCGGCGTCCGTCCGCGCGCTCGGTGCCGCCGTCGCTGCCGCTCGGTTCGGAGTTGGCGCCGGGCGCGATGCGGCGCTGAAGGGCCGCGACCCCCCGACCACCTGAGCGACCCACATACCGACCCAACGACCCGGCCCTCGCCGCTGCCGGCTCCCGGCCTCGCTCTCTGACTGTTCCCGCCGCTGCCGCCATGTCTGCGGGCTTCTCCTTCGGTGCGGGCACCCTGGGCTCCGCGGCGGCCGCTGGGGCGGGAGGAGGAGGAGGAGCAGCAGGCGGGGGCTTTTCCTTCGGAGCGGCCACGCCGAGGTAACGCGACGCCCCCACACCTTTCGGCTCGGCCGTGCCGGCAGCCCCCCGTGGCCTGGGGCTGCTGCGCGGGCCCGGGCCTAGCCTGAGCCAGGGTCCCCATGGTGGGGGGGTGAGGGATCGAGTTACTGTCCCGGGCTCGTGTTTCGGTGTCTCGCCCGCTCCCGGACGGCCCTGGGGCTCTGGCAGTCCCGGCCGCAGGGCCCTTGATGTGCGGGCGAAACGGCTGCACCGTGTCTCCCCCGACCTCCCTGCCTTGTCTGCTTCCCGGCCTGCGCCTTCGGTTTAGACGGAGAGAGCTAATAATAAAGGGAGTTGCTCTTAGTGTGATTTGCTTTGGCTTTGGATGCCTCCCTTCACGGTTCACCCTCCTGCTCTGAATGCAGGATGTGAATCAGGTGTGTATTCATGTTTCTCTCAGAAGTCAGCCTGAGTTTGTGTGTGCGACATGGAGGACGTTGATGCCAGAGCCCAAATGTTCAATGTCCAAAAGTGATGTTCCATATATTTTATCGAAGTTAGGTTCAGCCTTATGCTTTCTGACAAAAATACACTTGCACTTGGTGTATAGTATCTTGGAGTAAAAGGAGAAGTTTGATGTGTATGTGACATACAGCAGGCTCTGTACTAAAAGTGTTACGATTTCGGTTTCTCAGAATAACAGGTAAGTCTTTCTTGTTCCTGGTTTTTTTTTCCCGTTTGCTGTTTCTTTGCATACAACTGGACTAGCAGAGGCTGTTTGTTCTGACCTGCTTGCAGCTGTGCTTCTGTTGAAGATTAGGGCTGTTGTTGGACTTTGTGTCAGAGACTTACCCAAATGTGATCGGGTAGAATTGGTCCCTGTAGTGTTAACTAAATGGACAGGGTGGGCTACTCAAGGGAACTTCACTTGAAGAAGATACATTTGGAAACACCTGTCAGAAATGTCAGGAAATACCATTGTGATAGGAAGGGAACAGAACATCCTGATCTGAAGGACATGCTTTTAACCCCTGGCTTAAATGGGAGCATTGCTGCTTTGGAAGCCCATATGAGAGAGAACAGGTTGTCAGAGTTCCTCGTAATAATGTAAATTTTATGGTTGTGACAGATCGGTGGCTTTCTTATGTTACTTCTGCTTGGTTTTTTGGCTGGAAGGGGCTTGTTTGGGGACTTGAGGGGTTTGGAGTTTTGTTGTTGTGGGGTTTTTTTGTGGTTTGTTTTTTTTTTTTTTTGTTTAATTCCTACAGTAAAGCTTATGTGGACTTGGTAAAGAGTTTTTGCTCTTTTGTTTCATGCCTTTTTAATGTAGGTTTCCTGTGATTAAATTAGCAAGTTAAAATAATTGTTTATTCAAAACCAGTCTTCTAAATATACTGAAATAAGGGAAATGCTTTTGCTTGTTAAAAACTGCCTATTGAACTTGTTAATATTTTTGTTTGATGGGTTGAAGTTTTTGGTGTTCTAGCTGGCTTTTTTAATTTCTTAAAAGAAGTTTAATAGGTGCTAAGTAATAGCAGTATGGTGCTATGTATTGTTATTTATTTATTCTTACAAGCAGGACTAGTCTTCAGAGCTGTTGGTCAAGGAATATCACAGAGGAGGAGGCCTTTTTACTGCTTCTTGAGCATCCCTGTGAGATGGTTTGCTTGAGAACGTGTTTGAGACTATAAGAAGCTGTTCTTCTGAGCTGGGTGTAAGATGGTATTGGCAGGTGTTGGGAGGAAAGGAGTTTTATTGTCTAGTCCAAGCATATATGTTATTCCTCAGTGTGACCAAAGATTATATTCTGGTGGCCGAAAGCCTCTGTGACATTCCAACCAACCTGTCTAACTCCTGCTTTGCACCAGTAGCCTTTCAGGTATTTGCTCTTTCTTAGTTGATGTTGTCTATAGTATACTTCAGCCAGGTGCAATGCTTTGTTCTAGTTCTGTAATTAGAGTTAAGGCCTGACTGCAGTGACCTGAGCCTCTCTTCCTTCCATCTGTGGAGAGAAGTTAGTCCTTCTGGCCCATGCTTTCTCCTGCTGGTGATAGTGCTGCCATTGCTTCGTTCCTACATTTTAGTTTCTTTCTATCTTAAAGCCCAAACAAAATGCCGCTTCATTTTATTTGCATTGGTTTTGTTTGGTTTGGGGGTTTTTTTGTCCTCCTGTAGTACTGAATATCATAGTTTGGACCTTAACTGTCTTCTACTGGAATGTTGAAACACAAAAAACTTACATAGAAGAATCATGTACTGGAAAAAAGATGAAACATAAACTCTTCACTAGTGAGAGAAATACCTTGTTGTATATTTAAGTTTACAAGCAGTTAGGTCGAAATTTTGGATGTTGAAATTTTGACAGTGAAGCTGAAATGCTCTGATCCTGAGGGACAGTTAGTCAGTCTCTGTCCTTCTAAACTTCTTGGCCACTCTGCTTCCCAAATTACTACATTAAAAATAACTCACACCTAGATTTTGAACTTGCAGCCACCTGGGCTTGCTGTGATCAGTTTTTTAGATAGTTTGAAAAGTTCTAATTCAAGAGCTAATTGTACCTTTTTTAAAGGATTTACTTTTGTGTTTAACTTATTATTTAGTAGGTTACTTCATACAAAAAGAGAGAGGAGATAAGGGAACAATGAGAGAATACTGAACATCTGAAAGTTGAATCATTCCTTGACAACTGTTAGCCTGAAGTCTAAATTGCATTTTATTTTAGTGCTACTGTTGTACTTAAGCAAAATGTGTTTGACAGAACTTACCGTGTTTCTAAAAAGGCTCACAAATGGGAACAGGAAGTTACTACAGATAAGTTATTCACCTGATCTTTCATCAATTAAGAACAAAATTTTTAAAACCATAGACTCATCTTACTGCTAGTACCTGTAATTTCATTGGTTGGACATAATCATGATTGTTGTATTCTCCTGTATTCTGTGCTAGTTCTAAAGCTTGTTCTCTATCTGGCATGAAATCTCTAAAATATGTGGTTACCCAGAAGAAATATTAATGCATTCGTTTTCCTAGTCATGACTGAGCTGATTCTCTTCTTTCTCTTCCCCTTCCCCTGTGAAAATAGCTCTGGAAGTTTTTTCTGTAACTTTCTGACAGGTAGACAGTCAGAAAAAGTATGGTAGGCGTGTGGTTGGCACCTGTGCAGAAGAATAGCATTTTGGTTAGAAAATGAATTCATACTTCAGTGTTTGGTGGTAAGATAGGGCAAAGTTGTGCTGTTGATGTGAATGGTTCTGTGTCTCTGCTTATCACTTAAGAATGAAAGAAAGCAACATTGGTTGAAGTTTCTGGTCACAGGTAACTAACTGGACTTGTAACCTGCTTTGAAAAATCTTCATGCAGGTTTGTTGTCATCTTTGAGCTTCGTCTAGCATTTGTTCTCCTGTTTCAGTAGCATGGGTAGAATAATTACGCTGAACTAATAAGATGATCTTACAGAGAAAAGTTCAAATTTCCCACTGGTCTAGCAAGATCTTTCAGCTCAGCAGGCACTGAACAAATGCTTGTTAGTGTCGGGGAAGCAATGGGAGTTACAGAGCTTTGGAAGGCAAGAGGGAAATGGGCTCCCTCTTTCTGTTCAGTGGCAGTGAGCTTGAACTCTGTCTTGCCCAGCTGGGTTGTTTGTGGTTTGGGAAGGCAAATGATGGTATTGGAAAGAAACTGAAATAAGGGGGGGGGTGGGTGTTTTTTTTCATTTTGAAATAGAATTATTGGTAATAGTCTTATTTTGTAATAGCTCAACAGGAGGACTTAATTTTGGAACTCTGGGCTCTTCCACTGCTACAGCAACTACATCAGCTCCTTCACTGGGCTTTGGGAGTGGACTTTTTGGATCAAAATCAACCACTGGCTTTACACTAGGAAGCACCAGTACAGGTAGAAAAAAAATTCTTGTACAGCAGATTTTGTATTAGCAGTGAAGAAATAAATTATATGTATACAAAAAAAAGGATCATCCTAAGATGTTTACTATTTTACAGTAGTTCTGTAGCTCAGAATATTATTTATATAGTTTTATAAAGCAACTTCCTGGAGCAGTTTAAAAGATCATTCATTGAGAATTATGCAGTACCGGTGCAGCAGAAACTCAAATGCATTTACCAGAAAACTTCCTGTAAAGTAAAAAAAAAAGCTTCCTATGTGTAAATTGTTCCATAGTTTGAATCTCGGTTTATTTTAGAAATCTTAACTCTTCATCCAGGATTCTCAAAATCATGATTTAAGATTGAGGTATGTTTAGATTGAAAATTTATTTTTAAACACTGTGAGATTGTTAGCATTTGCAATGCAATACTTGTAATCTTACAGTAGTAAATGTACAGTTTCATATGGGAGTAACAGAGTACAAAAGAATAAAACTCTTCTGACTGGGGGAATTTTTTTTCAGCCATCAAGCAGACATACCTTAATGAATTTTACTTTGGCTCCAATATTGCTAGACAAAATGATCTTTTTCTTGTAGAACGCTTATATGAGTAGATGGGGAAAGTTGTAAGAACCAATCTACTAGAAATAAATTTAGCAGTAGACTGAAAGCCTGTGTAACTCTGGCTACATTGGGGTAATTTTCTTTCAGTTAATTATTTTGATAATCTAATCAGATGGTTTTTAAAACATAAAATAGCCTAACATTGTGTCCAGGATAATCTTTCTAAATTACCAGTGGGGCAGAAACTCAAAACCAAGACACAGGATTTTACAAGGACTTTAGACTCATTATACTATAAATCTGCTGGTTTACATGCAGATGTTATATACTACCATATGGCTGAAAAAAATACTTGATTGAATTGCTAGTTTCCTTTTTTTTTTACCTTAATTTATTTGACATTTCGGATAATTTGCTATACTGCTGTGTTAACATCAACTTCGCTGTTAGCAGTTTCTTATAAAGAAAAATTATGGTTTTTGAAGTCAGTTATGCTTTGATTTGTGCTGCTGGTGCTTCCAAATACTGTTTTCAGTGTAAATGTTTTATTTTCAACATACTACAGAAAAGAGCTTGTATAATAGTTGTCTCATAATGTTGCATTATTTCAGTATTTTATTTCAAGTTTTTTACTGTCATAACTTCTCTGTTTTCTTCTATTACTGTTCTTACTGTTTATTTGTTCTCGTTCTTAAAGCAGGAACAGCAACAACTCTTGCTACAGGACTGACATTAGGTAAGGGCCTGATTTGGATTTTACTGTTATAGAGACAAAAAAAACCCCTGAGAGGTAGGTCTTTCTGGTAATGTATAGCGTTAGTGATCATATGTGAGCTTTTTCCCCATTACTAATTGCAGTCTTTGCAGCCCAAATGTAAATCAGAGTGGAGCCCTGCAGATCTGGGCACTGCAACTTGTTAAAGAATTATTCAATTCCTGTACAACAGTGACAGTGAAAGGTTGGACGTGGTGTTTATGTTCCCCTAATGAGTTTCATCCTTCAGCAGAGGCAAGGTAGATAGGTTACCAAACATATTCATACAGAATTTCTTGGTCTAGTGAGTCTGTTTGGTAATTACCTCTTTTAGAAGAGTAAGAGGGTTGAACTGGGAATGGACTTTGAGAATATTTTTTGTTTCTCTGATCCATCTCTGGTGACTACTTTTCAGCTGTCATTAGAAATACAGGAATATGTGGGTTGTTGTTGGCTCGGTTTTGATTTTTTTTCTCTTTAAACAGCAACTGAGGCCTGAGGAGTAACTGAGCTTGGGTATCACAAATGTTAGGGGTGGAGGTGCTACAAGATGCACTGCAGTCAAAGAACTTAGGAAGCCATACTATGAATAAACAGGAAAAAATAGTGTTGAATAAAGAAACAAATGAAGTGGGCAGAAGAAGGGAAGAGCAGCAGCTAACCCAGAAGAGGCTTTGTGATACATAATGATACGTGGAAGTCAGTACTATGCAGATGAACATTAATTCTTTTCGCTAGCTGGATGAAATTACGTCATCCAAAACAGGCAGCAATTACTTAGAATACAAAGTACGTGTTTGCTGTTGTGGTTTGTGTATGTATGTGCACACTCCTTTACTTTGGAGTAGGGATTCTAGAATGTGAAATGTGTTCTTACTGTGAAAACAGCAGGGAGTGGAAGCTTGATTTGTTTTACTTCAAAAGTGTTCAAAAGCAAACTTCGAGGGAATAACATCTGAACATATTTTTCTTGTTTACAAATTGAAATGATACGTGCATTCATTTTGTTACGCACATCCAACTGAGAATTTTTGGTCTGTATTTTGAGAAGTATTGTTTATAGCTCCATTTACCAATATCTGTCATCTACTAGATGCTCTTGGTGGAAGCATTTTTTTTTTTAATACAGTTTTAGATTGCTACTAGATATAATTGCCAGTCCGTTATTAAAGCCCACTGGATCCCTAAGAATTCTGGAGCAAAAATGCCTGTGCAATTGATGTAAACCTCTAAAATCTATTTGAAAGTGCTATGGGAATATTTTACTTGATGACCAAGTGATCTTGTGTGCTATATCACTCATGGTGGTTAAATGAGAAGAGTGCAGAAGAGGTGGTGAATTTAGCATTCATTCTCAAACACAGTGTTCCAAGAGTGATAACTGGTTCTGGGTTTCTTCTAGGCACGCCTGCCACCACATCAGCAGCTACCACGGGCTTTAGTTTAGGTTTCAACAAACCTGCAGGTTCGGCCACACCATTTGCCTTACCTGTTACTTCTACCTCAGCGGGTGGCCTGTCATTATCATCTGCTCTTACATCAACTCCCGCAGCAGGTAGGAAAATGTTTAAGGGTTTGGGGCTATTTTTTGTTTGTTTGTTAACAATAAAACTTTATTCTATAACAGTTGACATTCTGTTATTTACATAATTTTGTGGTACTTGAATAAAAGGGTTCATTGGACTTCTGAGTTCTAATTAGGGTACCCTAATACAGGTAGAATTTTAGTCAGTGTACGATGTGATATAGACAGCATATAATCTAAGTCATTAAAAGTGCAGCAAGAGCTGATTTGTCATGTAAAATTATTTTTCTTATTGTTAACCCCACTGAAGATTGAAAGCTTCCTACTTGCGCAGCTGCAGAATTTGGAAAGCGTCTGCCTATTGCAGATGGCCTGAAATGATTAACTAGTAGTAAAATTAAGATTTCTCCAAATTACTTATACTGACATACACCTGCCACCGTATTTAACTCAACTGAACTGCCCCGGGCATGATGATAATTGAAACCGGAGTTCATTTTTCTTAACCTTAGAAGTCTGCATTTGAGCTCAGCTCTCAGTGCCCTCTTCTCTGTCCCTTTATGCCTGTGGTCTTTCTCTACTCAATTCTTCCCTTTCCTACTAGAAGTTGGGATGCTTAATTCCAGAAAGCAGCTCAAACTACCATGGAAATGTTGTTGTATCACGTGTCTTGTGTAAATATTTTAATGTTAAATATAAAACATTAAAATTTCAGCATTTTAATATAAAAATCACTATCGCTTACTAGTTCCATTAAGCTGTAAAAAAAATTTCTGTGCCAGGTTCTAGATTCTGTAGTGTTCTGGGGGACTGCCAAAAATTTTATATAGTTGGAGGTAAATATGGAGTAATCAGGGTTATGAGGTTGTAAAGCAAAATAACGTATAATTCAAAAGGCCATGGCTGTGTTTGAAAAATCTGCAGGAAATAAAAATGCTTATTATGATAGAGATGCTGTTCAGACCTTTCAGTTATTTCAGATTATCTATGGATGTATTTGAATGCAGTGTCTGCATGAAGCTGGTTTCCCTTCTCTGCAGGAACAACTGGCTTTACCTTAAATTTGGGTGGCACAACTGCTCCAACTACAACTGCTTCCACAGGCCTTTCCTTAGGAGGAGCCTTAGCAGGCTTAGGAGGTTCACTCTTCCAGAATACAAGCACAGCAGCAACAGGTGAAAGTTATTTTAGTTTTTTCCTTCTGTCTCAAAACAATGGCATTTAATGCGTGATTGTATAAATTCATAATGTAAGATTTAGTTCATACAAAATCTTAACACTGGGGGCGTAGTTTTTAACAGTGTTACAGTTAAGAATAGTGTTGCTATCCATGGAGACTAAAAATGAAACTGAAATAATTTGCTTTCTTATTCTTAAATTCATTTGTACTTAACACTTTTTAAAAAATGAAAATGCAAGGAATTCTTTGTCATTGCCATAATTGACTCAAGGAAGTTGATCATATATGGGAGAGGGCAATGATACATGAGTATCTCTAACTGTGGAGAAGTGGAAAACTCCTTATTTTTGGTGAGTTTTGGTCTGAATAAAATCTTTCGTTGTTAGTATTGTCATTTCATTTCTTCCTGTCTTTTTCAGCTCTAGAGAAAGAATCTGTGCTATGTTGTAGTCTTGGTAACACTGCTCTTAAATGAAATAGAAAGATACTTAGGCTATCAAAGAATGATTTGGGTTGGAAGGGACTTTAATGATCATCTAGTTCCAGCCCCTGCCATGAACTGGGATGCCCGGCACTGGACCAGGTTGCTCAGGGTGCTATCCAGCCTGGCCTGGAACACTTCCAGGAATGGCCCAGCTTCTCTGGGCATCCTGTTCCAATGTCCCATCACCCTCATAGTAAGGAATTGCTTCCTATTACCTAGCCTAAACCTACTCTCTTTCTGTTTGAAGCCATTGCCACTTGTCCTGTCACTATTTGCCCTGGGGAAAAAAGTCACTTTCCCTCTTTTTTATAACCCCCTTAAAGTTACTGGCAGGCCACAATGAAGACTACTTGGAACCTTCTTTTCTGCAGACTGGACAACCCTATCTCACTCAGGTTGTCTTCATAGGAGAGGTGTTCCAACTCTCTTGAGTTTTTTCGTGACCCTCTGGGCTTGCTCTAGCAGGTCCATGTCTTTCTTGTGCTGAGGACCCCAGAGCTGGATGCAGCACTCCAGGTGGGGCCTCATGAGAACATAGCAGAGGGGCAGAATCCCCTCCCTGGCCCTGCTGGTCATGCTGCTGTGGATGCAGCCCAGGATGTGGTTTGCCTCCTAGACTGTGAGTGCACACTGTTGGCTCATGTCCAGCTTTCCATCCACAAGAATTCCCAAGTCCTTCTCCACAGGGCCGCTCTTGATGAGTTCTCCCAGTCTGTGTTCTGGATTTCTGACCCAGGTGCAGCACCTTGTTTCATGAGGTTCTCATGGGCCCACTTCTCAGGCTTGTCTGAGTCCCCCTGCTGCTGTGTCAGCTCTACTGCTCTGCTTGGTAGCATCTGCAAACTTGCTGAGGGTGCACTCGATCTCACTGCCTTTGTCATTGGTGAGGCTTTTGAAAAGCATCAGTTCCAAGACAGAGCCCTGAGGAACACCACTCGTCACCAGGCTCCCCCTCGACATAGTACCATTGACTATACCTCTGGCTGCATCCAGCCAGCCAATTCCTTAGCCACCAAATAGTCCACCCTTCGAATCACATCTCCAGTTTGAAGATAAGGATGTTATATGGGACCGTGTCAAAGGCCTTAGAGAACCATAAATATATGACAACAGTCAGTCTTCCCTTGTTGACTGTTGCAGTCACTTCATCATAGAAGGTCCCCAGATTAGGCAGGCCTGATTTGCCTTTAATAAAGACGTGTATGTCTGTCTTGGATTGCCTGCTTGTCTTGCATATGCCTTAACATTGCTTCTATGAAGGTCTGCTCCATGATTTTTCCAGGCACAAAGGTGAGGCTAACCAGTTTGTAGTTCCCGGGCCTTCCTTTGTCCCCTTTTTAAAAACAGGAGTGTTGTTTCAGTTTTTCTAATCACTAGGAACTTCACCTGACCACTGTGACTTTTCAAATACAATGGGAGAGTGTCTTGGCAAGAACATTGGCAGGTTCCCTCAGGACCCTGGGATGCTCATAACCTAGACTTAGGGCTATTCAGCTTCATCAAGTGGGCTCGAACCTGCTCTTTGCTTAAGTTAATGATCTAATTAGCTGCCTAGGAATGTGAAGAAATTGCGTAAAACACTTGCATAGAGTTTTATGAAACTTCATGCAATCTGTTTCCTTCTATGTTTATTTTGTGTATTTGTAACGCAAATGTACTAAATGGATACTGAAACTGTGAGCAAGTTTGTGTGTACTTCTGGTTTAAAACATTTTAATTTCATTATCAACTATTGAAGTGCAAAAATGCTGTTTGGATTTCTTGTAGGACTTGGTCAGAATGCTTTGGGTTTGACTCTGGGGTCAACTGCAGCTCCTTCAACTACTGCCAATGAAGGTCTTGGTGGCATTGATTTTAGTAGTTCTTCAGACAAAAAGAGTAAGTTTGTCTTAAAACATTATCTTTTTTTAATTGAGAGAATTATCAGAACGCTATAGCAAAGACTCTATTTGATTGTGTTAGGAGTGTGGAATTGAAGGTGACAACTTCTTCCTTCTCATATGGCAATTCAGCTAGTTTCATTCTTAAATATTGTGCTTGTACAGAAGGACAAGATCTTGATTGTAAATGCAGTGTAATGCTAATTAAATTATTAATTAAGTATGATATTGGGAACCAGGATCTAAATCCCTTAGCTTTTTGGGAGTGAAGACAGGGCTGCTTGCTGAGATGCTATCACAAGTTTCTGCCGTGCTCTGTCAGATTGCCACTAGAGGGGGAAGGAGAGCTAGGTTTAAGTAGTGTGTTGCAAATACGAAAAGCACTGGTTTGTAAGTAGGGTTCTCCAGCTGTAACAGATCTTAAATTTGTGTTTTTCTTTTGAAAGCCTGCACAATTAAAGTGTCCTAATTTTAGGTGTTATTTTTCAAAGCTGGTGGTACATAGTTCAATCTGATATGTTCTGTCAGATTGTTAAAATCAGTTATAAAAGCTTTACTTCTGTGGTAGCTTTAAAGTACCTGAGTAAGAGAATATTGAGCATTGGTATATCTAATCGAAAATGTCAGTCCTGAGTGAAATCGAGAGATTCAATTAATAGTACTGATTCCCCAGGAAAAATGCACATTTTAGAATTAGTTAGTTAAGCTCACTCTGGAAGTACAGAAGCAAGAACAATTAATGTGTCCATACGTCAATGGAGAAGAAAATATATAAACTCTATGAGACCATCTTTACAGAGTAGCATAATTTGCAGGGAGAGAGTTCTTACTTGTGGAAGAGAGGGTGTATTGACTATCCAGACTGGAGTGCTCTGCATGATGTTTATTGTTTTTGGAATATATTACTGAAACTCGGAGTGATGAAAAAGCACTGATTCCTACATACATAGAGAGTTTCCATTACTATAATATTAGGGTGTGACAACACTTCAGTGACATACAAATATCATAAAATAAAGGCCAGAGAACCACAGATTCAAAATTGACTTTGGTAGTAATGTTTTGTTCGTCTCTTAGGGTGGGGACTTAAATGAGTAACCTGAATTCCCCTATATGTTGTATAGTGGAACTGGGTGAGTTGAACTGCTGTCAGGATGAACAGAGATCCTTAGCTAAACAGTGGGAAATGTCAAAGGAGACTGTGGTTTTTTGAGGTTTTCTTCTAATTTAGAAGTGTGTCCCATAATGGCTAGAGCTGGCTTAAGCAGCCCTGACAAGTATCCCTACCTATGTGCTGCTACTTAGTTCTGTCAGTACAGTTGTTTGTACAACTGTATGAAGAGCTGCATTAAGGTTTGAGAGTAGTGGTTCTATGGTTTTGAGGTTTTCATTTCTCTTTTCCTCATGAAGAAGAGGAAGAAGGAGATATGGCTATGAAAGAAAAGTGCCCTAGGAATCCCAGGACATATAGGGACTAGCACCTGTGTTTTCTCTTCTGGAATTGATTATGAAAGCTTTTCCTTCTGAAGACTGACCATCTAGTATTTCTCTAAAATAAGGCTGCAGGAAAAAAAGCCTGTTCTAATTGGTATTTTCCTCTGTATTGCTAAAAAGAATGTTAAAAAATGTAAAATCTGAAGCACTTACTTGCCCAGAAAGTAGCAAAATCTGATTTCAAATCTGTGTCTTTTGCTTTGTAAGTATTGTCCTGATGAACAGCAACACCAAAAAAAAGGTAGCTGGAGACAGAAAGCAAAGTATAATTAGTTTTCTGCCTTTATTTAGGTTATCAGCAGAGAAAGAAGTCCTAAATTCTGGTGTTTGTCCCTAATGCTTTTTTTTCCCTTTACCAGAAGGCACAGGGAGTGGTTGTGTGTGCAGTTTGTCTAATGTACTGGGTGACAGAGTGCAGACAATCTCAATAGATGTTGCTTCTAAAAGTAGTAACTTCTGGCAGGAGCACTGACTTGTGCAGCTTAAAATGTCTGTGGTACTAGCATTAGCTGCATATCTACTTTCTGCCTTGGTGGCACTGACAGGATGTGAATTGGATTCAGCTGAAGAAGATGAAGCCCTTTTCTTGGGCTTTCTGAGTGAATGCTCTTCCTAGCAGACTGCTGTGGTATGGAACGCAATTACTGCCCCAGCCATAACTACAAATAGGCATGCCCTGTGTTCATGATACTGTTTTCAGCTCCATTCTGTCACTCAGAGGGATTTGGCATTTTGATCCATAGATGTGGAGTTTAGAATGTGCAGGAGGCAGGTAAGCAGTAACATCTTCTCTTCATAAAACCTTATTAATTTCTGGACTTAATGCAATAGCAGAATTGTTAGGGAAGTCCAATGGGCAAATGTTCATTACCTTTGTATCTGAGAGGAGACTGCCATTGCTGAATTTAAACACTTGAATGTTTTGTGCGTGCAAGTCTGAGTTGTGGTTGCATAAGCAGAAAGAGACTTCTTATGCAATTGCAGTTGTTTATGCATTTGTAGTGACTTGTATAGTGACACAAGATGTTTTGCCTACTCTGAGTGCCGAGAAGTTAGCACCTCAACTGTTGAACCATGGTTCAGGAAAAGATAGTTATCTCGGAAGGGGGTGTAAATGAAAACCTTTGTTCTTTTATGGTTAGCCTAGTCTGTTCTGCTTATCATGAGAAATCAAGCAGATTGTAGTCATTAGTTCTTCCCTAAAATCTCACTAAGGTTATTTTGTTTGTTCTTCAAAGTTTTATTTCTGACCTACAGTTTTTATTTTCTAGGTGACAAAACGGGAACTAGACCAGAGTAAGTGTCAGAGTTTCTTTGTATTCCATGTTTTATTAGAAAACAGCCAAACAAATATTTTAGCTTTCCTACTGATTTGATATTGAAAAAAGCTGTACATAACCGATATTTGCAATATGGGCAATCTAGTAATGTTTGATCATGATTTTAAACACTGCAATTCTTCCTTCAAATGCAATACCTACAGCTTATCTGGTATCTGCTATAGACTGATCATCTGGTCTGAAAAGTGGTTTCTGCAAACGTGTACAGTGCTTACACCACAGGCTTGGACCCTGGGATAGTATTTGTGTACATTAATCCAAATCATTCCTAGTTGCAACATTCATGCAATGGGTGCAAAACTGTGTAATCACTCACTTGAATGTTTTACTGATACTTAGTAGACATGCAAAAATGTTTGGCAGTATTAAAGCACAATCTAAACATTTATTGTCTCTTGTAGAGATAGCAAAGCACTGAAGGATGAAAATCTACCTCCAGTAATCTGTCAAGATGTAGAAAATCTACAGTAAGTAGTGTTTTAAATTTATGATAATTGAATGGCTAAAGTATTGTTTGATGTTGATGGTCTGTGGTAAGTACACATTCCTGCAGGCTGCACCAAGGATAAGTTATTAGCCCAAGGCTGATCAGCAGGTCAGCGTTGGGAATAGAATAGATGGATTGTTCTAGTAGCTAAAGTCTTAGTCTGGCTTTTTTCAGTCTCAATTTTTTATGCATTTATGCAAATGGGCCTGCCCAACAATATGTTCTTAGAATCTTGACCATCTCTCTCTTGGAGTATTAATAGCCTGTTGCACATTCTTAGTAAGTACTGAACCTTATGTCCATATTGCATGTGCATCATGGATCTTGTGTGGAATAGAGAACTGCGAAAGAGTCTTCCCTCAGGCAGGAAGGAAATGGATTGTAAACTAGCCTGCATGCATTGTATTTGTGAGTTCAAAGTAGTAATTGCTTTTACATAGATGCTATGTATTACTACATTTATGTAATATTATATGTATATATGTATCTTAATTTGTCAGGGTTCAGCATAACATTTTTAAACACTTCTTATTTAAAGTTGAGGGGTTAGGGGGAGGGGGTTTGGTTTTGTTTTGGTTTTTTTACAGTATTAGCGTGGTAGGAGTTAAGATAGTACTATGCCATAGAAAAAATTTAGTGTTCAATACTTGGTTTTGGAAAAATAAATTTAATAGCTATTTAAATAATGTGAACATGAGGTAAACACTTGGGTACTTCAGGTTCAATACATTATGTTTCTTTCCTCCCTCATCCCCATGTTTTTACCTTCCCCAGGAAATTTGTGAAAGAACAAAAACAAGTTCAGGAAGAAATCAGTAGAATGTCCTCTAAAGCAATGCTTAAAGTACAAGAAGACATTAAAGCTTTGAAACAGCTTCTCTCTGTAGTTGCCAGTGGATTACAGAGAAACACTCTTAATATTGACAAGCTGAAAGTTGAAACTGCACAGGTATAATTGAATATATCTTGTGTTATGTGGAGTTTGTACGTTGATTATTTCATATAGGATAACTAGCCTTCTTTATCAGTCAGGTTAACACGTATCCAAACTAAAACAGTTGTAAACAAAATTTAAAATTGCATCACTTCTGATCTATTTGAAATTACTGGGGGAAACTGAAATCTGTGATGTCAGTATTTTCAAATAAGTACAACAGCAGTAAAATTACTTTTATTCAGGAAAACATTCCTATGTAGCAAAGGCAATAGAAGGGAATGTATGTCCACTTTAGTTCAGTTTCAGTAGTATTTTGTGCTGCTAGTGAAGACACGTTTGTAACAACATGACGGGACCTGGAGCAGCAGAAATACAAATATGTGTTCTTCTGATGACTTTTGAGAAAAAAAAAAAACCAAACCACCCTAGGACACTACACAGACCAAAATCTCTTAATTAGCACTAGTATTCATTTAGTGAACTTGAGTCACAACTCTGTCCACCAGTCTCTGTCTTGTCTGTGCAGACAGTTTGTGCTCAAGTTTTGATGCAGATGCTTTTCAGGTTAAGTTTTGTACCACTTTTTATTTCATCTAGCATGTCATGGCTGCTTGCTTTATAATCAGTGATGTTTCATTCGAAAGTAAAAATTTTGCTGTTTTTTTCTGTATTTTACTCCATAGTTGTACCTTGCCAACAGTTTTCTGTGAAAGCAAAAGCTTGTTAATGATATTGTCATATTTCTGTACACAGTGCAGTTGAGTATTATCACAGAACCAGGCACTGAGAAATTCTTAATGATGGAGTTATTAGGAAGTATTAAGCAGAAGTATATGCTGTCATTATCATTTATAACATGACCATTTCCACAGAGAGGCATTTTTCTAAACTAGTTAGTATTTTTTTAAAGGCAAAATAATTTTTTGTTCTATTTCTTCTCTTTTAGGTGTGTTACTTCCTTGTACTTCATGGTTAATTTTTTCCCTCTAGTCCTTAATAATTATAATAATATTTCTGAAGTATAACAGAAAGATCTTATCTCTGAGTGTTTAGTGCAATATTTTCTCAACTTCTGAACACTTAATGTGCTTTCAGTATGTGCTGTCCTTTGCTCCTTCCCCAGACTTCTGTTGGTGTTAGCATTACTCCAGCTTTCTGGCAGTTCGTTCTTTGGAGGAATTCTGGTCAAATTCTGTCACAGTGTTAAATATATGAAGAAAATATTTTATGTGAATGAATAGTAGAGTCCTAGCATTTTTGTTTTTCAACACTTCATGTACAACCTTATGTTTTTTTAATTTTCTCTGTTTATTTAGGAGCTAAAGAATGCAGAAATAGCATTACGAACACAGAAAACTCCTCCTGGTCTTCAGCATGAAAATACTGCCCCAGCAGAGTGAGTTGCTGTTATTCATAAAAACCAGTCAATAATACAACTTGAAGAAGAGAAAAATTGAGGGGATGTTGTTGCAGTCTTTCAATACTTAAAAGGGGCTTGTAAAAAAGACAGAAACAGAGTTTTTAGTGGGGCCGATTTACTACAGGACAAGGAGTAATGATTTTAAACTGAAGAGGGTAGATTCAGACTAGATATAAGGAAGGAAGTTTTTACTATGAGCATGGTAGAACACTGGAAGAAGTTGCCCAGTGACATGTTGGATGCCCCGTCCCTATGGACATTCAGGGTCAGGTTGGATGAGGCTCTGAGCAACCCAATCTCATAGAAGATGTCCTTGCTGATGGCAGGGGTTTTGGAAGGGACCCTTCAAGGTCATCTAGTCTCCACCAACTGTTTTCAGATTCTTTTGAACTTCATAATACCTTTTTTTTCCTGTTCTTGTAACATTTGTATGGAGTGCTGCATGAAATCAGTGTTTTATTTCTTCACTTAATTTATCTTTGTCTTAGAGATGAGAAATAGTCTTTACTCTGGTTCCAGTAGTAGAGTGATGTCAAGAAGGTCATAGAACCTAACTGTACAATTAATTGAATGAAAATTGGCAGATCAGATACAGAT
This sequence comes from Atrichornis clamosus, assembly GCA_013400975.1. NCBI lineage: Eukaryota > Metazoa > Chordata > Aves > Passeriformes > Menuridae > Atrichornis > Atrichornis clamosus. Next base: position 32,538 of record WBMZ01009760.1, on the reverse strand, counting down.
CAGATTAAAAAAAATTTGACAAATCAGTATAGTTTAATAATACAATATCACTGTTTTACTCACTTAGCTACTTCAGAATCCTGGTCGAACAGTTTGAAGTACAGCTGCAGCAATACAGGCAACAAATAGAAGAACTGGAAAATCATCTTGCTACTCAAGCAAATAATTCACACATAACTCCACAAGGTAAATGTTTCTGTTTGAATCTTTTGTACATGAAGAATTAAGCAAACTTATACCTATAAGGAAAACTTAGTAATTAATCTCTCTCCTCCTTTGTTGTTGTTGGGTTTTCTCATTAAATGTACAGAAATTAGTGTTCAGATAAATTCTGCAGTTGTTAATTGTAAATATTTGGAATTAACGGTTACATTTGTAAAGGTTCTTGTGCTTTTTAAGATGAATCCAGTTTCTGAGTTGTGATTTTTAAGCCTGGTTTGTTTTGACATCGACATCTCCCTCCCTTCAGCATCTAGCTGATGTCTGGCACCTTCTGTCTTGCACTGGGCTTTCTGTCCACACAAATATGAGTGCCTGCTCTGTCAGCTCCAGATCAAAATGAGAACTTTTCCTTAGTTTGGAGCCTGTTAGTATTGCCTTCAGTTCTGACTGACTGAGAAAATTTAGTCTTGTTTGCTGCCACATCATTCATTCTTGAGAAAATCTCTCTGGTCAAAGAGTACTGACCTCTGGACAGTAGTCTTCTGTTTGTTTACCATTCCTGTGATCGTAGACAGTTTTATCTTTTAGGCCATTCATAAGTACGGGTCCTGCAATGAGTGGTGATTTCAAGTGCATCTGGTTTTGAGCTAAATGATCCTTGACCATCTTGCCATCACAGGATGGTTCGTGCACAGACTTCTGGACCTTACATGTCAAAAAGCAAGAGGACTCTCTAGACCTAGCTTCCATGATGAAAGAACTGCTGAATCCTGAGGGTCCTCTATCTGTGTGGGTCCTCTATCTTTCTGTGTGGCCTTGTCCATCAGGAGTATGAGAAGGATGCCTTCACTGATTTTTCTAAGGTTTTTCAGCAGTTTATGCTATAGTCGAAAGGTTATTTGCTTGTGTAGGCAAGGCTCAATCTGTTGTGCTGGTTATGAGCATATTGTCAGCAAATGATCTGTGATCTAGTCACACTGTATTGCATATGTAGCCTTTACCATACAGGAAAAACTTCCTTTGCCACGCAGCTTTCCATGACTCAGAATGTCCTGAAAATTTTGTAATGTCTAGTAGTTAGTATCAATAAATTGCCTTCAGACTGTTTGGAAACTTGTGACTGGTCTTGCTAGATACTACTGCCTCTACAACCCTGCAGGCTGGCATTGATCCCGCAGCTTTTCTGTTTTGCAAGGGAGAAATTCCCCTATGGAGAGGCACACATTTTCAGTTGAGAATCATTGCTAGACCTATGCATCTTCAAGAACTTGATAGCTACTATATGCATTCCAGTAGGCTATTTGCATCCTTCAGTGGAAATGGAGAGGCTGATCTTTTCACAATGAAAGACTACTTCAGCGTTTTCTGTCCTCCGCTTTGGTACATTGTTTCAGCGCTTCTTTGAGAAAAGCATTTCTGTGTCAGCAGATGCCTCATTTTGCCAAAACCTTTGAGATTTTCCCTTTGTTACTAAAATTTTGCCTTAGTGTTGGGTCAATGCCCTGAAAATACTTTTATATGTGTGTGGGAAATAGGATACCCTAAATATAAGGCTTTGTAGGCAAGAAGCTCCTTGTTGTGTTTCTCTGTTTATGATACACTTGTGGGTAAAGCCAGATTAAGAGATCCTGTGATGCTTGTTAATTATGTCTTTAAAATGTAAATAAAGCTTCCATTCTACTCCAATCTGGAACAAAACCAACTGAAAACTTAACTTTGCTTTAAGTCAGAAAGAGTGGAAATTATGTACAAACGCAAGAAAGTCTGATTTAACTATATAGGTAAAAGCCAATGAGGTAAAAAATGTTCCTGTGTAATTAGGTAAAGTTAGTTTAAATATTACTTTTTGGCTTTGCTAAATAATAGAATCATAGTAAACCATTTACCATGTATATAAAAATAAATCTGAGAATAGAGTACCTTTCAAAATAAAGTTTGAAGCCCTTCCAAAAAGTAATCCTTGGGTGATTTGTGGCACCCCATTGCTGTCAAATCCTGTATTTCCTATAGACTTGTTCTCATGCAGTTGTTCTTGTGTTCTGTGCTTTATGGGTTTTGGGGGAGCTTCTTACTTTGGTATAAACTCTAAATCTTTTCTTCTGGTAATGAAATTGTCACTTACCAACATTTTGTATGCCTCTTACAGATTTGTCTATGGCTATGCAGAAAATCTATCAAACATTTGTAGCTTTAGCTGCTCAACTTCAGTCAATACATGAAAATGTAAAGGTATGTTGTTTTGATGTGTTCCTGTGTATTTAGTGAAAGAACTGCAAGGAGTCATTTTTTGAAAATATATCCTCAGAGTTTTGTGGGTTTTTTTGTCCTTCTGTTAAATTGACTGCTTTTAAAATTTTTCAAACTGTCCTGGAGAAGTGCTTTAATTAAAAAAGTAGCTTTTGTTCAACTGAAGTCTAATTTGACGTATTTACTGATAGTGATGATGGCAACCACAATCATTTGGGTTATAAAATGTTTTTCATTTAACTCCTTTTCTTCTAATTGTTGGTCAGTTTTTGAAATGTCTGTCTGAGCTCATGGTTATATGTTTTGATTTTTGCCCAATGAGCCCTTGATCTCAAGCAAAGATGATCTAAATCTGCTCTTGCTCAAATAGGTAACAGAAGAAAAAAAGTAAGTTTCCACATGTAAGATTTTTCAGCATAGCAAAGAATTTTGGTTAAAATTGTGTTGTCTAGTTTATTTTTTTTAAACCTGGTTTTCATGGTAAGTCGTATTTGTAGAAGGTAAAAGAAAAGACTACATATCAAAGCTTACATAACAAAGGTCCTAAGTAGGCCTGTTTTTCCATCATGGACTCTAACTCATTCCATTTTCCCATTTACAGTTCTGAATATGTTGACAAAATGTCACTGTCCTCCAATCCATGATTTGTCTTGAAAACATCAGAACACTTCTTGGTTACAAAAAACCAAAACAACTTGAAGAAAACTACAAGTGTTTGAGATTGTTTCTGCTAAGTGACTTGCTTATGGAAATAGCTCTGTTAAATCTTCTGCTGCGTTCCTTCTCTTAGCCTTTTCTGCACAGATTGCTAGTTCTCTAAACATCTGAAACTTTCTACTTTTTCTGAAGTTCAGGAGTATTTGCATGGTCTTGATTCCTTGCATTGCATTGCTTCTGGCAATGTACATACTTACTGGTTTACAGCTACCTGCCATCAGGTATTTGTGCTGCTCTTAGTTAATTCAGTTTTGGTACCAGATATGGAATGTATCAGCTCCTCCGTATTTTCTGCAGAATTACACAAAAAGTATCCCATATGTCTTCAGGCCTCTTTGGTTCTGAGGTCTGAGTGTAGCCTGAACTGGTGCCGTGCTCTTTGTGATGATACGTTTTTGTTGTTCTTAAGTACGAACAGCTGGATTAGTATGCAAGCATAAGCAGTAGCACCTTTCAGGACCTTGTCAGTGTGACTGAATAGGAAGGACCTTTCTTCAATTTAGAGTGGTATTCTATTGCCTGAAACTAAGGGAATGGTTTGAGGATTTTTCTTCCGAGAAATATTTTTCAGATTTAATCTAGTGGGTGGATATGAATGATGATATTTTGGAAGGCATTTTATAAATAAAGCTTCAAAAACCAGAAAGATGAATGTACTGCTTAAGTGAATCTGTCATTATAACCATCTGGTTTAGTTTATCAGCTGCAAGATGCTAGAAGAGGAGAAGAGTTTTGAAATTGTGGTCTTCACCTTACGTGATGGTTATGATACGGTTTGTGAAGGCAGAGCTGTGATCACAGTTCATTCCTTTGCCTGAACTAGGCTTTCTGGTTTTCACGTACGCATTGATTCAAAGGTCTGAAATTGTAAAAAAAAAAAGGCTTGAAACATCTTTGCACAGGGTTAGTTGCTACATATATCATGTGTGAACATAGAGATGCATTCTGTGTCCCAGGTTAGCGTAAAGTAAAATACACTTGGGCACAGTTTGAGTAGGTAATGTCTACCTAAGCATAGCTTAGCCTTAAGAACTGCTCTACAATGTCTAATGGCAATTGTCAACTCTTACAGCAGTCAGTATGGCATTGTATTAAATCTCATCAGACTTCTACAGATGTCATTTCTCTCCAAGACAGCGCTCCTGATGTGACAATGAGGTCATTCTTTGTGTGTTTCCTGCTGTTGCTGGTAGATTTGGAATTATAGCTGTTCAAATCCTGAGTCTGAATTTTTGGGCTGTAAACTCCTCTTCAAGGAAACAAGCATACCCTTAGCCAGGAACACAGAACATAGTATGCCTTCCATAAAATGTAATCTGTTGTTCTTTAATAAATCTATTGCATTTGAAGATTTGAAGATTTTCTGTTATAAATAATAAGATGGAAATAATTCTATCAGTTATCTAGTTAAAACCATTTATTCTTTTTTTGTTACATATGATATCCATAGTTTGCTCATCTGTGACAGATAAGAATTCTCATGATGAACAAGCCAAGCTGGTATTGCCACAGAAGAAGGTGGTGGGGTTTTGAAAGGGAAAAGGGCAGAGGCAAGGGAAGGTGGAGCACAGCACAACAGATTTGGGCTGCTTGTTACCCCAAGGGAAAATGATCTGTTGCATTTGAATTGTTACCTTGTTAATGAAATCCATCAGAAACAAGAGTGAATTCTAATATTTTCATGGCTTCTTTGTTCTAAGAAGAAATGCAAGAGTGAAAGGAACAAAAGAAATGCAGGTGGTGGTGATATGGGGAGCAAAAGCAGATTTCTTGGAGAAGGGGTAGCACTTAAGAAAAGAAAGTATGTTATTTCATAAGCTAGTAATGTGGCTTTATTTTGCCTCTTGGATCAGCTAGTACAATGATACAAATTGAATTGTAGTGATTTGCACCAACATTTGAAAGACTTAGGCTAACATACTGAATGGTATCAGTAACGCTTGATGGCTTTAAGTATTTTAAGTATTAAGAATTTAAGTAAGGAACTTGTTCTGGCTGTAACTTTTGCAAACCAGTTCTCTCTAGCTCATAGCCTGGCAAAGTTTTTTGGGTTTTGTGGGGAGCTTCTTGTTGGTTTTGGTGGTGGTGTTTGTTAGTTTGGGATTTTGAGGGGGTTTTTGTTCTTTTAGGAGATGTTATTTATAACTCAGTGTCTCTTTCCTTATTAAGTTAAGGTTTTATGTCAAATACATGGAACTAAAATGGCTTCCTCCCACCTCCTTCAGATGCTCAAAGACCAATACCTTGGCTACAGGAAAAGCTTTCTGGGAGATGCCATGGATGTGTTTGAGGCAAGACGAACAGAAGCTAAGAAGTGGCAGAGCGCGCCACGTGTTACCACTGGACCAACCCCTTTCAGCAACATACCAAATGCAGCAGCCGTTGCAATGGCTGCAACACTTACTCAGCAGCAACAGCCTGCTACAGGTCTGAGTGCATTCAAGTTATAGATTCTTAGTGTTACAACAATAGTAAATTGGTTTAAAATTTTCTTTGAAGTCTTCCTTTGTGTTAGACTAAAAAAATCTAAACGTTGTGATGAGCAAAGTTACTGATACATAGCCAATAGAAAAATGCAGGGTAGACTTAGCAATAACTATACAACAGATACTTAATCTTGTGACTTTACTTGTATTAGTGATACTGTATTGTTCTAACTTACCCCTTGGAATGTGAGTCTTCACTCTTAAGTAACATCTCTGAATACACATAGTATAGCCTCTTTCCAGAAATTGTATTGTTACAGTAAATTATTTTAAATTGGTGAGGAGAGAATATCTAAATGCATACTATCTTTCTCCTTATGTAAAATTAATAATGCATTTTTATATAGCACTTTGGAACTGTAAAATGAAAAAAGATAGAACAGGAAGGATAGTGGAACAAACCTCTGTAGAATAGAAAGTCAGATGCCTGGCTTATTTTGTAGCCAATTCCTTTGTCAGCATGATATTGGAGCAGGTTTTGCTGACCATTCTGCTGTTGTGAACAATTAGTAGAGAAATTAGAGTGGGTCAGTGGTTCTGCCTGTGCATGTGTGTAAGAGGAAGACCAAAACAGAGGAAATGCATGATCCTGTGCTAATGAAGAATGGATATATATGGCAAAAGAGATAACTTAAGGCACCTTAATTGACACTGTTATACTAACCAACCCTTTCTGAGAGGGATTCCAGAATGTAGAGAACTGAATTAATATGTAATCATTGAACAGAAATAAGGTAAATTCCATTTAATTTTACTTGAACATGGATATATATATCTATGTCATCAAATTATGAAAAGTATAGGTAGTTTCATTCTACTGTTTATTTTCTAAAATGTTTATCATAGGTGTACTGAAAGTCCTATTAGTGCTTTCTCTGGTCTTGTAACAGCAGTGATATTTTGAATGATTCTAATTGGAGACGTATGCAGCAAACACCTTTTGACACATTATTAGACTGTCCTTGCCTTTTCATAAGAGAAAAATAAATATGCTTCCAGCCCTGGTCCTTTTAAACAGCAGGGAGATGGGTTTAAGTGATAACTATGCCAAACTATTTTGAACACAACAAAAAATGAAGTCTTTATGAAATACTTCTCTCCTGAATTTCTGTCATAGACCACAGTCTTTCTGTTGCTGCTGTGTTAATCCGTGGAAATTTTGTTGAAGTGACATATGCAGAAGAGACTGGTTTTAAACAGAAAACATGAGTTAATGTATTGTTACACTTCAGGGGTTTGAAAACAGCTAGTGTGGCTTGTGCCGTCTAATATTGCCAAAGTAGTTTACTCTTCATCTTTTTTCTTGTCTTAGGTTTGTTTTAAAAAATACTGTCTATGCTCATCACAGGACTAGTTGTTTATGAAAGTCATACATTTGGGATGTCACATTTAAAGTCATTCCTGCATTTTCATGAATTGAGGTGAGGGATTTGAAGTTCCTGAACTTCCTAGTCCAGATTCAAGGGAACTGCTAATAACTTCATTAAACTTACGCCACTTATGGTATGACTTCATGAATATTCTCTTAGGAATAGGAGTGAGGAGAGGAGAGGGAAAAGAAAAACCTGACAGAATTGGCCTGTACCAACACAATGTAGGTGATGTGACTCTATACCTTGAGGTATTTGGTAACATTTTATAGTGAAAGGAGCAAATGGGAGTGTGTGTAGGATAATTTTGGATTTGTCTTTTTTTTGGTTGGTTGTTTTGATGGAGTATTTCAAAAGCCAAAAATGTGCCAACTACAAGAGTGATGCCGTTAGAACAAAGGCATTAACTTATATCAAACGTGCCAACAGAAGTAGACAACAATCTTTCTGCTACTTACTCAGATGGAAGACTTTTACCCTCTGTGCAACTCACTTGAGGACCTGAAGAAATAGAAATAGATTGATGTTCTGTGTGGCACTTTAAGACTACTTGAAACTTTAAGGTTAGGTGAACAAAAAAGGTACTTTGAGTTCCCTCTAGATCAAAAGCAGAATTAGTCAGACCTAAACTATGTCAAAGATATCTCGAAGTTCTAAAAGCTTGTTAGATGGGAACATTTCATAGCTTTCCTGAATTACTGATTTCAGTGCTTGACTTTTTCCTAGTTTCAGATTAAGGATGCCACTTTTTGTCTTACTTTTAGTGGAAAAGGAGAAGAATCTGTTCATCCAGTTTTGCAGGAATCTTTAAGGACTGCCTCCTCTTCATGTCCTTTTCCTTGTTTGGGTTTTCAGATGGCCATTTACTGTAGCAGAACTGCAAATGCTGCATGTTTTAGCTTTGTATTATGTTGTAATGAATTGGATGAACTATCTGCTAAAAGTTAAAATTGCACATATTTCTTTGCAAGACTACATCCTGAAGGGTGGGATAGATGAGAGATGGTAACAGGTTCTGAGAAAAATGACTATGAAATAAGGTGTATGTAAAGGGAAGGGTAGGGAATGTCTGTGTTATACCTGACCTGCTGTTGCTGTTTTTGAAGATGAGAATAAAAGAAGAAAATTAATCTGGCCTTTAAAGTTTTTGATGAAAAATGTGATACATGGTACTCTAGTATTGAGGCATCAGGATGCTTAGACTCTTTTTAAAAGAAAATAATTGATGTTTACACGGTTATGTATTTCATAAGATAACTTAGAGTTTAGTTACTGTTCTTTCTCTTAAAAGATAAATAATAATTTATTTTACATTTATTTTCAGAAGTCAAAAGTTTAGTAGCTACATCTAACCTGTGGGATCAGGGAATGCTTCCCCAGTTCCTGGGTGTAGATATGCACCCTGTGTTCTTTCTGTATGCCAAGACATGTCTGGTTTCTATTGAAATAAATAAAGACAGTGGATCCTGGCCATATGGAAAAAAGGGAGCAAAGATGCACTCCACTGGTCACCTGGAATGGATAATCAGGACATCAGGACTGTGGTGTGCACATTGAAGCCCAATTTTTGTGCAGTTTTTTGAAGCTAGAGTTATTGAAATGAAGCTTAAGTTTTGCGTGCATACAACCTTTCTCCCTAGTTTGGCACTTTTGTTCTGAGCGCAGCTTTATTGGTAGCCGTGAGGCTGGTCATACTTTTCTGCAGTAGCAGCTAGAGTTTTAAACACTGCCTCACCTGCACCTTTCCTGAGCAATCTTGAACAGCATGGAAGTTAAAATGGTGGTGGCCAATCTACCTATATAATATTAATGAGGTTACAATAAAAAATTTTAAAGGAAGTTTAAGCCTAGTGCACTAAGACCTGTAAATGCATGAGGCTGCAACTGATTTTTTTTGAGTAAGACTAAATTGTCTTAAAGAAATACATTTCTTCAAGCTCACCTCTTCTCTGAAAAAACAGTACCCCCAACAACTTAGTCACTCTCCCCTTAACTGGTGAAGCACACAGTTAGTCAAAGCATTATCAAGCTATTCTCACACCTTGTTATGTTTTGACTTGAAGTCAGTATGAGATTGAAGTGCTAATGGGAAAGGACACTGAAATCTTCATAGCACTTAAAATTCTTATTGTGTACTTGGATATTAACCTTGGTTGAAATTAACCAGTGTATTACTTTGTCAGAATCAGATCTAAATTATGACACCAAATTTTCTCATTGTTTGGACCAGCTGTGATTTGGCCAAATCTGGCTGACCTGTCTGGGATCTCTATCCATTAAACTGAAGTGCTCTACAGGGCAAATACATCAAGTTTTAAAATGTTAAAATATTTGTTATAAAGAATTTGTCTCATGCCTGTAATAGCCGGAAGTGCCATTTTTTTTTCTTGCTAGTACTCTTGGCATCGAAGAATATTACTACTTTTTTGCTATTGAAGATTATGTTTACTTACAAGAACAATAAATAGTGATCATACCTTCAGAACATTATGGTACAAAATCAACAAATATCATATGCTGTTGCTCACTGTAAAATTTGTTAGCCTAAGGCATAAGATTCTGTTTTATATGATCTGAGGTGTTTTAGTATAATGTTTTCTACTGGCTCTATAAAAAAAAAGCATGTTGCATTTGGTAAAAAACTTGGCCTGGAGGACTGTAGTGTTTTGTTTATAAGGTCTTCCACTAACAGTGCCTCCTACTGAGACAGAAACCTGTGTACTTGAGAAGGAACTGGAGATGTGTTTTTGGGTTCTTTTAGTTTATTAGCTTACTGACTTTTGTAGGGGGGTTTGGTTTTTTATTGTTAATTTTTTTTCTTGTTTTTAAAGAGCTGCTAGGTAGATGTATCAGTATTTAAACTGGATGTAAACAACTTTAGTTGGAAATTTATGTGGAAATTTGTAATTGTGACATCTGATACACTTTTTTTAAGTTGGAGAAATAGCTTGGGTTTTCCAACTATTCCCTGCTATGCAGAGACTGAAGGCTAACAACTTTAGTTGCCCTTAAAATCTAGTTTTAACACTACTTTGAGTATACAGATGTCATTCAGATCGGATCACATAAGAATTTTGTGTTCCTAGAAAAGATGTTACTTTTCAATATACAGTGCCTTTCACTTGATTCAAAATGATTTTCCATTTAAATCTTCAAATACTGAAATGATTTTAAAAGCTTGAAATATTCACATTTTAAAACTCCATATAAATATTAGTAACAGGAAACTCTGTAGTACCAAGGAAGAAATTTGAATGAAAATAGCCCAGACGTGATAATGGTTTAGGAAAAAGGTCAAAATCATCTGAGCTTTATACTAATGTTTGAATAAATCATCACTTTCACAGATGTAGTATGTCAAGGATGTTCAAAGATGGAGAAGGCCATCTTGAGCAGTGGTGTGGATGTCTGTGGATTAAGAGTTTGGCACTGTATTTTATCTTCAATGGTTTAACTTTTAAAATAGTGCACTGAAAACTGTTTGAAAAAGACAGGAATAGAAGATTGTACTGTGAAAACTGTCAAAATATATTAATTATTTATCAGAATTAATTATTTTAAAATGTGTTAGTAATGGGCTAGCAAGTTCATTCTTTATTCCCCAAGGTTAAGGTAAAAAAAAAAAGGAACTGAGATTGTAAATTTCATTCTGGCAGACTGGAATTGTTTTTTGACAGTCCTGCATCTTAATGTGAATATGCAGGGAAAGTACTGTCAACTTTTTTAAATTATGGAACAAACTCTGACTCTGAAATTTTGAATGTATCTAATTCATTAAGGTACACAAAACTGTGCCTTTTGTAAATGGTTATTTATACAGGTGGTTTGACTAGTTTACCTTATTGAATGGTGTTATGTAGCAGAGCTTAACAGAACTCAGTTATCACTTGTGTGGAAAAAAAATGAATTGTCATGTTACTGTGTAATTGACTTGCTTAAAAATGAACAATAAATTTAATAAAATAAAGTCATTGTCTTGTTTTTTATCTTAGTGTTCTGTATAAATTTGGATGGAATACTTGAGTAGTTTTGAAGAATCCTATTTACTAAATTAATTTTAGGTAATACAGTTTTAGTTACAGTGGTGTCAGTTCTTAGGTTTTTAATTTGAAGGTTTTCCCTTATTCTAATTCCATGAATACGGGTGGCAAAATGTTGTTACCTATGACTTCTCTCAAGGTTTTGATTAACATTTTAAAGTTTAAGGTGAGACTGGTTAACTTTTAAAAATACTAAATTATGTTCTTAGCTTTGATTAGTTTCACCTTATTACGATCAGTATTTTCTTAGATTTTTTTCCAAGGGAGGCAGACAGTTAAGTGAGAAATTTTGATGAGGTAAAATCTGGGATCTTAATGGGATTTGTTGAAAGCAATGATGTTCACATTATCAAATACTTGAATAAGTAAATAAAGGACCTCTTTACTATGAAAGAGTAAGGCAAGTTTGTTCTCATTTTTTTTATACCAGGGCCACAGCCATCTCTGGGAGTTAGTTTTGGAACGCCATTCGGCTCAGGTATTGGCACTGGCTTGCAATCAAGTGGCTTAGGTTCTTCAAGCCTTGGAGGTACACTTTAACTTTTCTAATCTTTCACTGAATTATTATACCCCGCAGCTGAATCTCTTGCAAACCTTTAACTCCACTAAAAGGATGATCTGTTTCAGGGAAAGACCTTACAATTTGGCAGGTCTGTGCTTTCCAGGCTGCTTCCTGCCTTGTAGAAGGAGTTGCTAAGGCTAAGGCATTGTAGTGAAACCCCAGGATGAACAAGACGAGGTAATCACATAGGAGTTGTGCTCTTAAAGCTAGGGAAGTACATCAAGTACATCCATTTGGAACTACAACTTGGCTTAATTTTGCATATCTGAAAATTAGGCACCTGAGACATGAGATCATGCCATAGGTGATCCAGGGAAGTTTTTCACCTCTTAACTATAGGGACCCATTTCTGCTTGTATTAAGATAAGAATAAATGTTTTAAAATTACTGCGGTTCTGGGATCCTGCTTGCTGAAACCTATTTGCCTTAGCAATTGCTCTGTACCTCAGTGCTGAGGTAGAAGAAAAATCCCTCCCCCAGCTGAAAAAGCAATATTTGAAAGGGAAGGGAAAATTCTTACCAAAATGTTAATAGTGCTGGTGGGGAATACATTCCAGGAGGATACATGACTGTGAAACAGTAGGTGGCATTAAAAAAACTACAAAATTAATGTAGACCTTTTAAATGTAATGTGTTCTCAGTACTAGAACTATAGGTAGAATTTAAGTGATTAGTGGAATCTAATCTGCGTGTAAATTTCCTGTCTATATAGATTGGGGATTCCTACAGACACTAGTGTCTTCTGAAGCTTTTATAAGATCTGCAAAGAAAATCATTACATCTGCTGAGCACAAACATAATGTGGTTTTTCTTGTTGCACCCTCCCTTCTCTGCAGCCTCAGTCCACATTCCTACATTTTGCCTATGAGCTGAACATACGAATCGGTGTTGTAATGTATTTAAAATAATTAACATCGCTTGGTATTGGGAAGATGATGTAACTTGAACATTACATGAGTTTTACCTTAAATAATCACCTTGAAATTACCTTTGAATCTTCTGATGTCCTTTCTCATCAGATTTTTAGGTTTTTCAGATAAAAGAAAATCTCTGTATATACCTAAACAAGAAAAAAAACTGAAAATAGTGGGCTGAAAGGAAATTACTTCCAAATTACCAAGTTTTCCCGTGATGTTTTAAATGTCTTACAATAAAACCCCATAAAATTCTTCCATTTCAGCCAAAAAGGTTGTAGACTAAAGATTGTTCACCAGTCTTACCAATGTAAATAAAAGAACATATCCAGTTGCTTCTAGTTTTGTTCAAAAAGCCTGACTTGTATTCTCTTTTTTTTTCCTAGCTCTCTGCTTAGGAAGGTATTTGCTTGCATTATTAATTTGCAAAATGTTTGTCTTTTAAGAAATCCATAAGATTATTTGATAGAAGAAAGTGTAGAAGAATAAATACATACCTGCAAAATAGCCTGTTGGTGTGTTCTTGTAAACAAATTAGCAGAGTGATTACTTAAGTTTGTTTGGGTTTTTTAATCTTAGGGATTTGGTTTTTTGAACAGGACAATTTTTAGTGTATACTCTGGAAGCACCATTTTAGTCGGGGAAATTTGCTCTCTTTCCTTGATTAATATTCTGTGAGATTTGTCAGTGATAAACAGAGGCTTTAGCATTTAGTTATAGAAGTTACATAGCATAGATCCTAAGCTTCGTTAAATATTTGCAGACATCTTGTGATGATTTGTTATGAATTTCAACCTGGAAAGGATAAAAGAGTATTGTTTAAATGAACTGTCTTACATTGAAATGATACTTGCCATTATATACCCTTAATACTCCTTTGATTTAAAAATTTCAGAAAACTAGAGAACGCTGCTTCAGATAGTGTGTTCAATCCTTACTGGTTTTAAAATCTCAAAAATATTTCTATAAAGGAATGGTAAAGGCTCAGTTTGCAGTAAAAATTATTTTCCCTGACACTTGAAACTGAAGTTGAGGGCATAATTTCCTCAAATACAAATACTGTTCTATTTTTGAAAACTTCTTGAGACAGCTGAAATCAGAAAATATAGTTTTCTTACAGCTCCTATTGTCTGGCCTCTGTTGCAGGCTGCAAATACCAACTTATTTTTCCTTCAAAGTGATCTCATATTAATAACACAATTTGAAACCTAAAAAAATTTATATTATGAAATTATAAATGTCAATTACAAAATTAATAATTAATTTTATTGCAGCTATATGTTCATGGCTGCCCTTTTATGATGATTTTTCACATTAAATATTGTGAAATTTGTTTCTATTCTCTACTTAACCTATTTTGTAGATTCCTAGATAAAGCTGATCCCAGATAACCTGGGAGGGGAATGACTATAGTAAGCTAAGTGTAAACTGAAGAAAATACTTGCTCTGTTGTAAGCATAATTTTTCTTCTAGAGTTGTAGATGAAGATTGTGAGATTTTTTGTAATAAAAGTGATATAACTTGTATCTGAATTTCCTTAGTTTTAGCCCGTATGGTTACCATTTTCTTGCCGGTTTAATAGCAATTCAGTAGAAATCTCTTAACCTCTGGTAGTTTACAACACCTGTTTTTATAACTTTTCCTTTACTCAGTTTTGGTTTTTGAAGGCAGTATTTTTCTCAGTGCTTTCCAGTTTGCACTGTTTTCTTAGCCCAATGCTGTGTTGAGAATAAAATACTTTTGAAGCAGTAATCTTAGGAATATTTGTTTACCAAATAATGCTTAGAATTAAGTCTTATTTTAGAATACTGACCCAAAACCTATGTGTCTTTAATTGCTGTGTCTGTAATTTTTTTTGTTGTATGTCTTTACTATTATTCTACTAGGATTTGGAAGTAGCTCTGCCTTTGGAAGCAGTGCCACAGGAGCATCATCGTTTGGGTTTGGAACTACAAGTAAACCATCAGGAAGTCTAAGTGCAGGTTGGTTTCTTTCTTTTGAATTCAAAAATCAAGTTTATCTTAAAGCAAAAGTCTTACAATCAAACTGCTGCACTCAGTCTAAGAAAAGTATTAAAATAAAAATGTGCTTAAAGGTGCATGTGTATATCACCATATAACTATTTACTTGCTAAGTACACATTTTCAGATGAGTGTTTGGGTTCTGTTAAATGTCTCCCATGTGGAAAGTATTGAGTAAGCATTAATGTTTCCCATTTGATGGTGTCTGTGTATTTAGGAGTGGAAGCAGGAGATCAGATTCATCAGATTGGGTCAGATGCAGTCTCATGCACAGAAAAGCAGTTGCTACTTCAATGCACAGGCATTAGTTACTGATTGAAATTAATGTATAAAATAGCGAGAAATATACCAGTAATTTGACCTACTGTATTTGCAAGTAAAGTTAAAATTATTTTCTAGAAGCCCAAAGGCTTCCTCAAAAACATAAAATTGCTTATTCTTTCTATTTGAATAGTAAGTTATATGTGTTGTATCTCTATATTCATAATTCATTATATTAATTACTTTGAAAACATTTCTGTGGCAGTTGAACTATAAAGTACTCATTTAGGTTTTTTGGTTACTCTTTGTTGGGGGTGATAAAATTAAAATAGGGATGCTATTCCTTCTTAACTCAGATGCCTGAAATATTAGTATAGCTTGCATCTGTATTTACTTTTTAAATAGGAGTAGTAGCTTACTAAGCTATTACTAAGCAAATAGTCTGTCTTACGGTCTTTTTTCAATGGCACACTGAAGGAGGATCATGTCTCAAGCAAAATAGTTGTTCAAAGAAAATAGCATTTTGCTGGTATTTATTAGGGAGTGCTGCAATTTTTGTTCTGGATTCTCCTTGCCTAGTGATGAGTTGTTAAGCCTGTAAAGTACCATAAGCTTGGTATTATAAGTGGAGATGGCTCACTAAGCTGTCTAACATTCATGAATGTGTAACAACCTGGTAAGTTCTTGAGGGAATTCTCTTTACAATATCAGATGTGTAAGCATCAACCTTCTTTTACTTAGTTCTTAATATCAGAAACAATTGCAAGATTTACGCTGCTTATGTTTTTATCTTGTAGCTTATTGTTCCTGAGCCTGTATTAAATGAGGCCATTATATATATCATTTATATAAATAGTATTCTAGCATTTCAGGCTGCTAAATTACAAAGTTAATAATTTAGGTTTTAGCATATTTAAAACAGAATTAGAAAACTATTTGTATGGGTCAGTTGTCTGTCACTAAGGAAGTGTCAAACCAAAGTAAATAGCAAGTCTGTCTTAGCTGTGTTGGTGGTGTGCAGAGGCAATTTAGCAAACATTTCCCTCAAACCAGGCTTTGTCATAGAGCCAGTGCCATCAGTCTCTCTTTTGCAAGTGAGGGGTTTGCACCCAGTAAAATGAAAGTTTTCAGTTATCTCAAGAGTCTCAGCTACAAAGTGGTAACCAGGAATAAAGCAGATGAAATGTAATTTCTGTCATTTTGTGCCTAGAAAATTAAGTGGTCATGAAATCCTTATCTAGATGGGATTATGGAATAGAAACCTCTAAAAAAACTACTATTAAAAATTTGGTAACCCAGAAGCACACTAGCTTCTACCTCCATAATGCCCCAAGTCTCCTACACATGTTTTTCATCGGTTTGGTCTTACCTTAGAATTAAAATTATAGATCCCCAAATCGCTTCTGTCAAGTGTTTAAGTTTTATGAGTCAGATTTAATTGCTTTAAAAGATTTGAAAATGTTTACAGTGGTATTACTGCTCTTCTCTATTTCAGTTTGTGTGTTTGAGGAGAAAATCCTGAGTCTGCTGATAGTACTTGAGCATCTTCCAATAGTATATTTGGCTTAGTCCAGGAGTGGTCATTGTATCCACTGTATCCGTAGATGAAAAGCAGAGCAGCTGCAGTCTTCTTGCAGTTCCTTTAGTGCACACAATTGCAAGATGGAACAGTGTCTCAAGCTTCCCTCTGAAACACACAGAGACACTGGAAAGCTGACTCCAGAACAAGTCCCATTTAATTCCTACTCTTCTTCATTTAATGGCAGCCAGAAAACCAAATGTGAGTGGACTGTTGTGAAGGGCATCAAGATTCTCAAAGTGATGGGAAAAGGAAAAAAAATCACCCCTGAATTTATTTAACAATTTAATAAAATGTTAGGAGAGGGGATGTACAAACACACAATTTTTGTAAAAACAGATGGTAAATAATCTTTGAAGATCTGAGTTGAGAATTCTAGTTGGAGACTTAATTTTATTAAAGAATTGCAGCCTCAGTAAATGAGATAAGAGATAATCAAGTGGGATCATGGCTGGATACACTCATACTGCTGAAAAATGGACCTGAATATAATTCATGTGTACTATGAGCAGCTTTTAGATAGGCTGTAACAAATCAGTCAAAACTGTTCTTGAAATAATTTTTGACCTAGAGGACCCTTTGTGGTGTGGGGGATAAGGGAAGGGATAGATTGTCTTTGAGATCTGATGAACTGCTGTTTCTCCCTGTAGTATTAAAATAAACAAAAAATACTGTTATGGGGAGGTGTGTACTCATCTTTTCCTTACCAAGCTAAAGGCCTGACAGAAGGAGAGATACAGGAGCCCAGTGAATAAAGTGTACTCTTCACGCCCTTCAGGGAGATGCAAAGGCTGTGTCCTTGAACGGCAGGTTGTCACTTACTTTCTGAAAATGGCTATTCACACATAAGTAATCCTAATTTCAACAAGAAAATTGTTGATCACATTGTAGCTATGGTTCAAGACTTCGTGATTCTTCCCTCTAAACTGAGCTATTCTGTGATTGATTCTCTTTTCTTGCAACAGGAATAAGACTCAACGTATATCTTGTTCAAGTTTTTTGATCCTGAAGATTTTTCATTTGAATATTCAGCTTTAGGGTTTGGTTTACTTCTAAGAAAACTTTTATCAGGGGCTTGTTACGCTGCCAATGACAGGAGAAAACCATTTAGATTAATTTCCCATCTATACTTTTATGGCTGCCCTAAGTGTCACTTCTAGTGCAACAACTATAACTTTCCAAGTTGTATCTAAATTCACAAGCACGTTCTTAGTCTTCTGTCACATTGTTTATGCATCTCTTACTGTCCTATTACTTAAAATAATTACTATTAAAGCATAGGCTGCCGTTCCTGCGTGTTTCAAAATAATCCCTGCATCTAGAAGCAGCAAGGTGGAGGTAATTTATGAACACTTTACTCTTGCCTACTGAACTCCTGACACTGTAGGTCACATACAGCTTTATTATGAATGGCATTCATTATGTTTTCTATAGGAAGCAATGCTTGCCTGTTATCTCCCGTACATATTTGAAGGGAAAAGGTAATTTGCCAAGAATAGTTTTGGTTATTAAAAGATTTTTTTTCATTCATGAGACTCCCTGATGAAGAACAAGTTTATTCTTCTAAGCATCTTAGTTGATATTCAGAGTTATTAGGGAAATGGAGGAATAGTTGCATCTGTTTCACCCCTTACATCCTAGGATGAGAGACAAATTAGCCCATAAAATTTAGACAAGACTTAAATGAACACTGTCACATTCTAGATCTGCACAAGCATTACACTGACAATGAGTTCCATGTGGGCAACTGCCTGTTGAAGGACTATGGTTACTGGCATGGTGATAATGGATTTGCTTTACAAGATCATTTGTGTAACACAAGTCCAGACATTGCAGGTGGAAGAGTTTCATGTTATGTTTTGAAGTATTTTTTTATGCAGAGCATCAGTAACAAGTGAGAGAATAGAAGACATGAGGGTTGTGAGAGCTACTTCAGGATTCTGATGAGACAACCAACTGGGGTGTTATTTCTGAACTCCAGAAGTATTTAGGCATTGAGTTGAAGATACTGATGTGACCAAAGGATTGCTTTAACTGGCTGCTAGAGAACTAATGCAGCAATATAAAGTAATGCATGTTGAGAATATACTCTTTCTTAATTATGAACCAGCCCCATTTTTCTTATTATCTTAATTATTTGCAGGTTTCCAGGTACAAGTTGTATGAAGCTCTTTGTTATAATCTGAACTTGTTCATGTCATACTTACTATTTTGTGGTCTCTTGAGAGAACAGAAAGTGAAGCTATGAAGTTCTGCTTCTTATTAACTAATCTTTGAGAAATTTCTAGCATTCTCTAATAATTGCAATTATTATCCAAGTTGGTTGTGCATAACTGATATAAATTTATAAAAGAAATGAGTTAGTATTGCTGTTGCTGGAAACTGTGGGTAGATTTTCTTCAAGTGATCTTTTTTCTAGCTGAACCAAATGCTCAATTTGTTTACCTTGTTAGAAGAGGGTGAAGGACAATTTGTTTAGCTAGTCGTTCAGATTTTACTAAAACTTTAGCACTGTGTTTTGGTTTGTCATGAAAGGTTGTTTTTAAATACAAAGAACTTGTCAAGGATTTTGAACCTTTTCTGCCTCACATTTAAGGTGTGGTCTGTGCCATATATGTTAAACAGGCAGGCAAAGGGGTGGCCAAGTCAGTAGGAAGAAGGCTGAGCGCGCTGACTCCAGCTTTGCCATTTTTCTGCAGTGAATGAAGTGAGTGGTCCATGGTCCACCTGGGCCTTCTGACTTCCCTCCCACCTTAGGGAGTGCATTGCATTTTCATGCTGAGAACTAGAGAATTACGATTCTTCTGTTGTACCATTTCAGTGGGACTCGTGTGTGCTACTCTTGTATGGATACTGGTGTAACAGACTTGTGATTCAGGATCTAATTGTTTGCACTCACTGAGGTAGACTGTGTTAACACTGTAATATCCAAGTTGTCATGGCAAGTCCAAGTGCACTAGCAATGTGTTTTACCATTGTAGATCCACGTTGGTATAAAGTATTACAACTACTGGTAATAAGGTGGCTGGTGTTAATAATTTCAAGGAGAACAAACTTACAATCCTGATATAACTTACGTTTTAAAATATTTTTCCCTCCCCCATAAGGCTTTGGGAGCTCGACTACATCTGGGTTTAACTTCAGCAATCCTGGCATCACAGCATCAGCTGGCCTGACATTCGGGGTGTCTAATCCTGCATCTGCAGGCTTTGGGACAGGAGGGCAACTTCTTCAGCTGAAGAAACCTCCAGCTGGAAACAAGCGAGGGAAAAGATAGGCATCCCTTTTAGGGAGGGGAAAGCGCATCAACTTTGTTCATCTGAAAAGTCTATTTTTCTAGATTGATACATTAATTAAATTGCATCCCGGGAGATTTATAAAAATTTTGCTACTTTTCCCTAGTGAAATCATATTGAACAGCTATTTTCTTGTGAATAGAAACTCGTTTATGTATTCTTATTTTGGGCCCTAGTTTTAGAAATGTTCTATACTGCATTATTATTATTAAAGAATCTTGTAAAATCATCTATTTAACCTAATGTTAGTAGCAGAATATTTTTTGTTAATAAGCTTTATACCATATGAATATATGCATATTCAGTTTTTTTGTACAGATAAAATATATTCTAGTACAAATACTAGAGTTCATATCTTCTGTTCCTGGATATGGCCTTTAAATCTACTTCAGGGTGTTGTGTATATGGATGTAAATATATACAGTACAGTGCACACATCTGTGTGTATGTATGTGTATATATATATGTATAAAATAGAGGTGTGCATACCTTTTCCCATAGACAGATCTCCTTTTCTTTGTGTGTTCTGTTTCTCCATGTTATTCTGTGATCCCATACCTTGATGTTTCTAGGAATTTCAAACAGTGGATCCCAGGCTATGTCACCATTGCTTCTGTGTTTTGTTGTTTAAAACCAGCTGAAATACAATGTTTACTCTTTCGTAAAGTTTGGTGTGTAGTGGTTATTAGCTGTTTTGTTTTGGGTTGGTTTTTTTTTTTAACCTTGGCCCATTTAGCAGCCAACTCTAAAGAAGAATCTGAGATTTCGTTTTGTTCATTTCATAGACAATGTTCCCAAACTGTTTGATTTTGGTTTTTTTTTTTTTCTCCTGAGCTGAAGAGTAGGGCATTGCAGGATTTCAGCTGAAAGCTCAGCACGCCACAAGGTCTGTGTGCAAGCAGGAGTTGTCGGGCTGGATGAGCTTTTCCCTGCAGTTGAGGCAGATAGGATATGCTGTCCTAATGAAAACCCAAATTAGCTGTTACAAAGCCGAGTTGATTCACAGGCTTCTCGTCAGCGCTGCCAGCAGTGACTTGAAAGCGTTTGGTTATCTGCTTTCAAACAAGGTATAGTACAGGAAGCTGCTGCTAACTAACAGAGGAGGAGAACAAGGTATTCTGAAGGTTAAAGCTATTGCAACAGTAGTTTGTGAATCTTATACATTGTAACTTCAGAGCTTGTTGTGCTGCATTCCGATTTGGTGTCCACTAGGAATATCTGGGAAAGTAACCTAAGGAGAAATTAATACATCAGTTGAATCTCTGCAAATAATGATACCAGGTTGATGTGTGAGCATGAAATTGTGGAGCCAAGTTGCTTTTTATGTAGAGGTTTTGTCATTTGATTTCTATTGTTAAAGTATTATTATGATTTTGTATGTTTTGGAACTGTCTGCATTCAGCAGTGATTGCTCTTTGACAAATGTTCAGTTTGTCACTTGATCTGATAAAATTAAGGGAAACTGAGCACAGAATTCTTCACTTTTGTATTTGTTATTGCATCTTTGTGAGCAGTCTCTTAGGAAGGGATATGTGGTTTTTTAAATATCGCGGAAAAATAAAGCTTACAGTTTATTTTGATTTCAACTTGTTTTTAAACTTATTGGGCTGCAGTCAAAACTGTAATATTTGTATTTTGTTACTGCTTTTTTAATAGTTAATATGTTAAACCACTGGACTCTCTTATAATGTATTGATTTGTGAAACTAATTCTAAATGTGTGTCCATATGTGCAACTACCATTGTGCAAACAATAAAACAATAATGCTGTGATCCTTGTAATACATATTTGCCTATCTGAAAGCTATTTCCTGTTCTCCTACATTATAGGAGAAATGAAGACCTCATTGGCCAATATGTAGAACTGTTTTTCCTAGAATTTATATAATGCGAAATTGTTCTTGCTGAAGTTAGGGCCTTGATCCTGGATAGAAAGTGCAGGGGGAGGGAGGTGAAGGAAATTTTTGTATTGTGGGTTTGTCTAGAATTTCTTCACAGTGCGCGATATAAACCTGGATTGTGGTGTAATGTAATGCAGCGCTAGGAATGACTTTGTAAATTGGGAAGCAGTCTGAGCCTTCTGGGTACCTGTACTCTCTTTCTTTTCACATTAAACAACAGTTATGTCCTTAATTTAGCCTAAGTGAAAAAGTGATTATATAATAGAATAATCACATATTGCAGTACAAACAAAAGTCAAAATGGGATTTGAAATCATTATATTGCCAGAGTATTACTTGGGTGCTTGAATTTAGCCATGACTTTCAGGGATCAGCACTGTAAACACTGTTTCAAATTATTTTTTCCCCAGTTTAAAGCTATGTAATATGATTAGAGTGTAAAATACAAATGCATTCAAGGTGTGGCTTGGTTTTCTACAAAGCTGACCTATATTTAAACACCATGAAATTAAATCCAGTCTGGAGTATTGGTTCTGTAAAAAAAAAGAAAAGTACATGCTGGAGGAAGGTAGAAGTCACGTGTAAGATGTTCTCTGTAGTTTGTACCTTGTACAGGTGTGATGTAAACTTACGTATGTGACCTCTTTCTTTTACTAGGAGTAACATATTTTTTCAGTGGTCTCCCTACAACGCAGAGAGCAGGAGAAGGGAGAGAGCTATGCCTTAGACTGCTTGGTTCAGGAATCTCTTTCTGGTCTAGAACTTTCTTTGTGCTCACATTTGTTTCTGTTTCTGACAAGTCAGTCAGCTAGATACTACACTTAGCTGCTTCCTTGTAGAGTGTGAGGGAGGAGGTTGAAATAAGGTGGAGTGAAATAGAGTTCATGCATCTTACCACAAAAAAAGCAAATTCAGCTGTACCCCCCTCTATCTACATATTCCTAACATAACTGCATTTTGAACCTTGATTGCATTTATAGCATCATTTTAAAAATGAAAATAAAGTTCAGGATTACAGCTTTAGTGGCCTTTCTTCCCCTCTTTGATGTCAGTGGTAATTCTTTGGTTTTTTCCACTCTGCTACTCATGAGGACAGTAGAAATAATCCAGAGTCATTCATGTCAGCTCTGTTACATGTTATACCTGGAATGTCTCAGTAGACAAAGCACCTTGTAGATTCTTAATGAGAAATTAAGAGTATCTGTCAATACCATAGAGCGTAAATGCCTTATGCTCTGTAAAAGGTTTATTTCCCTAAATCTCTTTTTCAAGTTTCTAAGAACAAAGAACTGGCTATTAGCAAAAATTTCCAGCAGTAAGTCATGTTGCTTTGGGATTAATTGCTGAGATTGTGCTGTCAGACTGTTTCTCTCTTCCCTCATGGAGTACCTTTCAGCACTATGGCTGCTGTCTCTGGACACCGATGGACAGTTAAAGTATCACAGTCATAGACTGGTATGGACTCTCATGGAAATGGGCACTTGGGTTTGGGGAGGGAGTGACATCTTGTTGGTGCCCACAGCAGCTCTGGAAGGCTGTGGTTACCTGCTGCGACAGTGCCCGCGGAGCTCCAGCACAGCTATGACGTGCCATCCACACAACCGGGCTGGTAGGTTCCCAAGAAGGAGGATGGAGGTGGTGTGGGGAGAGGTGAGGGGATGTAAGGCACAAGGCTTTCTGCTTTAAGTGGGACAACTCATTCTAATTCAGTTTGGGATCATTTCTTCTGAGCAGCATGTTGAATGTTCGCCAGGTGAGAGGAGGCTGCCAGTTACGCACTGCCACCACAGAGCCCTTGCAGGAGTAGCTGTCATGCAGCATGTATCGGGAAATGGTCATGTATAGGGACCTGCTTTGCCACTTAGACACCCACGAGTCTGTGGGGCTGGATGGGATCCACCCAAGGATACTGAAGGAGCTGGGAGAAGAACTAGTCAAGCTACTTTCATTTGCCAGCAGTCCTGGCTAACCCAGGGGGGTCCTGGTTGGCTGGAGGTCAGCAGATGTGACACCCATCTGCAAGAAGGGTCAGAAGAAAGATCCAAGGAACTCCAGACCTGTCAGTCTGACCTTGGTGTTGGGGAAGGTCATGGAGCAAATCATCTTAAGTGCCATCACTTGCAGCATGGGCAGGACAACCCAGGGGTCAAGCCCAGCCAGCCTGGGTTTGTGAAGGGCAGGTCCTGCTTGACCAACCTGATCTTCTGTGCCGAGGTGACAAGCTTAGTGGATGAGGGAAAGGTTGTACATGTCTGCCTGACTCTTGTAAAGCCTTTGACGCTGTCTCCTACCGCATTCTCCTGGAGAAACTGGCTGATCATGGCTTAGATAGGTGCACTTGTGTCAGCACGTGTGTGGCCAGCAGGACCAGGGCAGTGATTGACCCCTGTACTCGGCACTGGTGAGGCTGCACCTCAAATCCTGTGCTCAGTTCTGGGCCCCTCACTACAAGAAGGACATTGAGGGGCTGGAGCGTGTCCAGAGAAGGGCAGAGGAGCTGGGGAAGGGTCTGGAGCACAAGTCCTGTGGGGAGGGGTAGCCTGGAGAAAAGGAGGGTCAGGGGCAACCTTGCCACTTCTACAACTGCCTGAAAGGAGGTTGTAGGCAGGTGTGTGTCAGTCTGTTCTCCCAGGTAACAAGTGAACAAGTGACAGGGCAATAGGAAATGACCTCAAGTTTGGCCAAGGGAGGTTTAGTTTTAATATTAGGGGAAAATTGTTCACTGAAAACCTCGTTGTCAAGCATTGGAACAGGCTGCCCAGAAAAGTGATTGAGTCACCATCCCTGGCAGTGTTCAAAAAGCATGTAGACTTGGTGCTTAGGGATGTGGGTTAGTGGTGAACATGGCCATGCTAGGTTAATGGTCGGAATTGATCTTTCCAATCTAAGCAATTCTATGGCAAGGTATGTCACCTTTTGTTTCCAGGTCATAAACATTTTCTGACACTTTTTTCTAAGGAGGTAGAATTTTGTTGGACTTCAATATTTGAACAATCCTTCTGACCCATTTGCTAGAAGGTTTATTACTTAATGATTTTTCACTCCAGCTCGAATTTAACCTTTATAAGCCATGGCTGCAGTTAAATGCCACAATGAGGAGGTGAGTAGGCTACGTGTTTCTCACCTTTTAGAAGTAAAGCAATTCTAGCTTATTCTGAACAGGTTTTGATTAAGTTTAGAAGCTTCTACAAACTAGAATAGGTTCTGGGTTGATTTTACTTTTGTTTGAGTACAGATTAGTTCCCACCAGGATATCAGGTAATTCTTGTTGAACAGTTGTATGGAAAACTTGGAATACGTACTCCTGGCCTAAATAGTTCAATAGCTGAACAGGCAAAAGATATTTCATTTGTTTGTTCAATTAATGTTTCACAGGCTGATGGATTTCTGTTTTTCTTTTAACACAGGTGTCACTGTACGACGCATGCTTGGGTACCAGCAGGACAGCAGTTTATTAGAACATTGTGTAATTGCTTCCAAAATAAAGTTCTGATTAGAGGCTGCTGTATACCTCCTGGGCAAAAGGGCCCTTGCTAGCTCTGTGTATTTAATGTGGCCCTTTGTGGTAACAGGATATGCTTCTGGGGTGATGATGATCCTGGTCACAAAAGAAGGCTGGGAGGATGAGGTTTTGATCAGTCACTATGCTGTAGTAAAATGGGAAAAAAACACAGACTTGACAAATATTCAAAGTCAAGAATTAAAAATGAAACCTTACTATAAGAAACTTGAAATTCTGAAAAATACCATGTCCTCTTACTAAGAGAAGAAGGGGATAAGTTCTCATAGCAAAAAAAAATTGGCGACATCTTGAGTAGATTTTCAGTTGCCTGAAACCTTGGTGCAAAAAGTATGGACAAAATGTGTACAGTTGGGTAGCCTATTAACTCCAGGGTTGAGTACCTAAGTAGAAGCTACCCTAGTGAAAAAACACCCAAACCCTTTCATCCTGTTAACAATGTTAGCATTCCTTGGCTGTTTGGGCTACCCTTATTTCTTTATCAACATAGACATAAAGGAGTCTATCCTTTGAGCATAAACACTTTCACTGTTGTTCTCTCTGGGGATAAGGTAAGATAGTTGTGATAAAGGTGTCTTTACTGAAAAAAAAAGTCAATCTTTCAAAATAAGGGTGGGATTGGTGGGCCCAAATGGTAAATGGAAGTAATGGCAGTGAGCAGTTAGTCCTTAGTACTGTGGGGACACCTCTTCATCTCTGCTGGAGACCACTCATTTTGCAGCAATATGTGGAGGAATGACGGTGCGCATACCTGTATCTTAGCAGTGTGCTGCCTTTGTTTTTTGGGGCAGCTGTGCTTGGCTGTTGCCTTCTGTATCCTCAACAGCAATGCCAAAGGCAGCTATGGGGCTTCTAATTCACCATCATGTCAGACAAAGTGAATGGACAGAAGTGATAGCAAAGGAAGGTGCCAGCCTTAATGCCATAGAAACGAGTCTTGGTAACGCACATCTTATCAGTTTCAAATAGGAATGCTCTTTTATCTTATTATTTATTTGTTTGCCAACTAAGGGAGCTGGTGGCTGTCTGAAGGAACTCACTGCACCTGACGTGGCCATTGCTTACCCCCACGGTAGCAGTGTAATGCTTAAACTACAGGAATAGCTTTCAAGGAGCAGTCGGGTGTTCACATACCTCCAGCAGCCAAACCAGAAGCAAGCCTTATTCCCGGGAAGGGTGAGACCTTTGGCTGCTAACTAACCTTACATGGTACGAACCACAGGGCAAAGCTCCTACTTGATCCTGCAGTAGCAAAGTGAAGTTGATGCTGAGCACTGCTCTGAGAGCAGAGGGAAGGCTTTTAACACTGTTTATGTTGGCTTTTGGCATGGTGATGCTCTGTCAGTGCCAATAGCAACCTCCTGCTTGTATCAGATGTGCAAAAGAGGCTGGAACTGCAGAAAGAGTGGCAGCCTGTCCAGATTTAATTTCTGAAGTGGAGACGCAGGTCTAATAAAAATGCATATTATTAGTAACAATATTTAGCTGGAAATACTGTTCTGAGTAATTTGTTGTTTTACACTTGTGAATTGTCACCTTCATCATCACCTCTCCCCATGACTTACTTCTAGTGCTGCAGCAGCTGGTGCAGCTGTTATTTGTTGCTCTGTCATGGTGATATCCACACTGGGGTGGCATCAGGGCTTGCCAGGCTTTGGAGCTGCTGGGAAATATGAGTGCAAAAGGGATATGGGGTTTAGATCCTGATCTCAGGCAGATGAATGCTGATACCATTCCAGCAGTGACAGAAACAGTAACATAAAAAACCTAACCCTACTGCAGAGTGCTGGATATATAATTTAAAGTTAGCCATGGCAAGTGGAGGGGGGACCCAAATTCCAACACCACTTTGCCAGGCTAGATCATCCTTAAGGTAAGTTGTATTTGAGCCATGCTGTTAATGTCAAGTAAAATACAAGTGATTCAAGCAGATACAGTCTTTTTTCTAAGCAATATAAAAAATATCCTGATCTAGAAAATATTTTCATAAATATTGTTAGTTTTCTACAAGTTGCTGCTTCCTGCCTGTGTGCAGTAATAATCCCTATATAAACCCCCAAACTGTAAATTTGTCTGTACTAAGTCCTGTTGACCAAAAGAAGAAACTCTTTCTTCTTGCTGGAGCTCACGGATTTTACTGTACAGGCAATAAGTGCAATAAAAGGCAACAGCTGTGTGGTGACGCTATTTTCAATCTACAGTGTCCAAATCCTCGTCTTACACTATGGCATTAGGAGCTGAGCAACAGTAAATTTCTGTTTTGAAATTATCCTTAGTTTTCTCTTCCTGCACTTGATAAAATGCTCATGCGGCACAAACGGGTGTGAATGTGGAAAATTCCTGGGGTTTTCTTTTTTCAGTTGAAGTAACCTTATAATAATGATGCCTTGTCAAATTGGCCAGTCTCTCTGTGAGGGTAGACAGTGGGATGATGGATTTAGTCCACAAGTAATTCTTCCTCTGTTTTTGTCTGAGGAGCAGAAAAAAAAAGACTAAAATTCTTTCCCTTTTGTGCTAGTGGCTGGAGTGGTTGGTTGGAGCAGAAGTAATAAATCAATTAGGAAACAGCATCCCTTTCAATTTGAAGATGTGCACTTCAGCTTTGTATCCAGGTTTTTATATACTGTACAGCAATCTGTTGTGTCTACAGTCAGTGGAAGCTCCAAACATCGAGGCACTAAGACTCCGGGGAGAAGAGCCTGACACTTGGACTAATCAGGGCTGTCTGAGCAGTTGGACAATGCCAACAAGCTCCCTAAAGCCCGGGTCCGACGGGGCTCAGCGTTGAAACTGGGGGACGTTTTGTGAGACACAGCCTCCTCCTACACTCGAGAATTCGGAGGGAGATGTCCCCCAGCACTTGGAGATGCTGTTACCCGCTCACCTCCCCTCAGCCGGCATCCCCTAACCCCGTTATCAGGACAGCGGTGCCTTTTGGAGCCAGACGGGCGATAGGGGAGGTGTCTGTGCTGGCTGTGATAAGGTGGTGCCAGCACTGATTCCTGCTGTCACTGCTGGGTGCGCTGAGAGCGAGCACTCGCAGCAGGAGCCCGGCTTTGGCTACCGACGTGCTCGGTGCCGGTGCAGCCACTGCAGATTCGCAGCCCAGCCCCTGAGGAGAGTGCTAACTTCGTATCCTTTCATTCAAAGCTTGTTTTTACAGTCCTTGCCTCTTTATGTGGCTGGCTTTTTTTCCTTAGGTCATCTTGATTTAATTATTCTCCAGGAAATGAGAGCCAATAAAAGAAAGCCTTTTGCTATGAATACGCGTGTATTTTAAAATGTAGATATGAAATATGTTCCCTAAGCAGAAATAAAAACCGGTCCAGCTTATGCAACTAATACCACAATTGGAGTGGCAGTTTCGACTTTTAAATGTGCTGATGATGTTTAAGTTATACACACAGGCATAGCTAGTGTAAAAGGTACCTAATAACCAGTGTGGGAAGAGAAGGAAACTCTACTAAGTTAAGCTCATATATTCTGGTAACTATCCTCATCTGGGGAATTATGTTAGTATAACCTGTCAGTATGGATTGCAATCTCAGAGTCAGCAGTTCTCCCTACAAACTCCAAAGAGGAGTTTCAGTATTGCTACTCTTCCCACTAACTTCACATGGGGGCAGCAAGGCATTGCTTTATCAGTGGGAAATACAGTTTTGCCTAAGAAGTGACTTTGTTGGGATAAATGAACAAGATGCAGGGATTTCAACTCCAAGGTGATTTGTTTGTAAATTAAAAAAACTCACAAGCAACAAACAAACTTTTAAAAATAACTAAACCCCTATATGGGGTTTCAGATCAGAATGGATTCCTTTATTTTACGTTACCAAGAAGAGGAATCTCTGCTGTTAGAAGTGTACAAAAACAATAAAATCCAGCTCCTGTGGTAAGCATGGCCTGGCTTTTACATGCCAAATCATCTAAACAGTAGTACAATGATGATTTCTAGCTGAAGACTTCAGGCTATAGGTTTTAATTTACAATACTGATTTCCAACATCATTGACACAGCTCTAGAGCCAAAGTAATTCCCAAATCCAGATTTCCAAGATTTCTGATAAGGTTGCAAAATTGTTTGATGGTTGACGATGTGAGGTAAATGTGAGGTATGTGAGCTAAATAAAATGAGAAAGGTACATAAATGCTTGTTTGTCATCCGGGGCTGGGCAGTGGAAAGCAGGTGATCTCACTCATGCCCAAGTGAGAAGGCTATCAAGAATGAACCTGAAAATCCCAAAGAGAAAAAGAAGAAAGTATCCATCTGCCATCTAAAGTTTATCTCCAATGGGTCAAAAAGAAAAGAGAGTAGGAGTTGCTGCCAGTTTTGTGTCTCTCTTACCATCAAGGGAATGTGATGAGCTGCAACAGCATGGGTTGGAAATACGATAGGGAAAGCAAAACATCCCTAACAGCGAGAGCCACTTACAAACCCACAGAAGCTCACGGCAGCCTGGAGAGCCGCATCACAGGGTTTTCCTTTTCCTGGCGCTAGGAGAGGCTCCAACCAAAACAGACAGACAGAATCTTGAAGAATTTGTAGGATAGACACCCAAAGGGGAGAGACAGCGACCGTTGTTTCTTACTTATTGTTACAGTCTCCTGTAATTTGTTCTTTCTCTGCTTTCCCTCGTGTCCAGTGTGTGCTGGCACAGCCAGCCCCAACAAATGTTTGCGGTATCTCACTGTGAGCGGTTCGGCAGCTCAGACTTAAGGTGGGGTGTCCTCATTTTATCTCCTCTTGAACTGGGAGCTGCTCAGGATGAAAGATGTGCTTTTTCTTTTCATGCCTTTCTTATTTCTGTTGCCTATTTTTTGAAGTAGGAGCTGTTGTATTTGCAAAAAGCTTTAGCAAATGATGCCTGCCAACGCTAGGAAAGCAAAGCACTGTGCGCTGAAGGCACATAAATACTTTGGAAAAATTTTCATCTGTGGAGAGACTGTAATAGAAAAACAGCAAAATGCCCTTGTTATAATAAGGAGACTGTCTGTCAGTGCAGTGACTGAGAGAATTTACAAGGTAAGAAGATACCGGTGCTAGAGAGCCACTTAAGCATGTGTGGCGATTATCCCACGGCAGCTCTGCCTTCAGGGACCAGCACCAGGTCGGGCAGTGGCACCGGGGGCTGTGCCACAGCTCTGTGCCCAGGTGCAGGTGTGCATGTACTGCTCTTGCACAGCCAGTGCAACATCCGGACACTGGGGCCTACAGGAGCTGTAGCATGCTGTAGATGGACTTTGCCCCTACACTGCTGCACAGGCAGTTTGCAGCTCAGAGTGTTAAAAATTGTATGGAAAATGTGCTTCATCAGTTTCAGACAACTAGCAAAAGTACTTTTAACTCTTATTGTCCCTGCTGTAAGAGAGACAATTTTTCAGGACTAGCAGAACAGCAGATGAGTTCTTCAAATTCCTGAAATAAAACATGATATTTGCTTTCCTGAGATCATGCATTTGGCTGGAGAAGGGCAAAGAACATTTCTACTGACCCTAAGGCCTCAGAAAACTATGCCTGGTAGTAGTAGTACAAATTCAGAGACTTGTAGGAAAAAAATAAATGTTGAAGCAGATAATAGAGATTTATAGACTATGTGATCATTATTATATAAGTAGGCTTTAAACATCTTTTCCCACTCTAGCATCTATATGGTATTTCAATTATATCTAAAAGCTGCACTTTTCTCAATTTGATGGGTTGTGATGGGTTTGGTGTCCTACAAAATCTGGGATGGGTTTATTTACAAATAGACTGAGCTAACGTAATGAGATTGCTCGACACAGGAAAGTGAGTGAAAAAGTCACAGAGTAGAAAAGACTGTTGCTATACGTACGTGTTTCCACATATTTTGGCTCTGGATTTTTTGTGTGCTTTTAAATTTAAATCATAGGGATATGACCTGATCAGCTTGTAAAGACAGCAAGGAAAAAAACCAAACTCCACTAATTAGTCTATTGCTAAATAGGATCTAAAGCATTTTGCAAAGTGCCAAACGCTTTAAGTTTCACAAAAGCATAATGAGGTGCACTATTATCTCTGCTGTTACCCAGACAAGTTGAGACAAATCCTGAGTTTGAATATATAAAGTACCTGTTACAGATAATCTCTGCAGGGGATCTGGTGCTGGTATTTCGTTATGATCAAGGCTGCTAGCTTGGAGTACACATAGGTAAAAAGCAGACTGTCTAATCTAACCTATCTTCTCATAGTCTGCTATTGCTATTGAAAGAGAACCACCTTACTAAGTATCAGTGAACCATCAACTGGAAGGACAGGGCTGGGAAAGTATTTTGCTTGCCACGTATGAAAGAATCAAGAAGCTGCTTTTCTTATTATGAAAATGTGAGTCTAACCCAGATTTAAAGAAAATGATCTCCTAGGAAGACCTCTGTGAATATAGGCATTTAACAGCTGCTGTGCTGTCACTTGTGGTTGCCAGACATCCAAAGACAGGTCACTGGCGGGAGCTCATGGTTCTAATTCCTTCCCCAGACAATTCCCTTCCCTTGCTGTTCCCCATCACTGATGGGGGTGTCTTGGGCAATGGGTGCTGTGGGCGACGTGAGCTGAGTGTACAAAGTCCATCATCAGCCAGGACTGGCTGTGCTGGGCTCCTCATGCTGGAGCTGAGCTCTGGGGAGCTGCTGATCAGGTTTTGAGATGGAACATCTCAAACTCCATCAGTAAAATCGCTGCAAGTTTCTTCTCGTTCACCCAGCTGGATTGATTGGGTGATGTAGAACCTATCACCCTGCAGCCCCACTTTCTATCTTGATGACTACAAACTTTTCCAAAGGTTAGCTGCTCCGGGTTACTAACCTCTCTGAGGTAGGTAAGGCGTGAGGTGTGTGGGAACCATCTCTGCACCCTGCCCTTGCAGCAGCACAGCTGTGGCCCTGCGCTGAATTGCAGAACGGCCGTGGCTGGGAAAGAACTCATTGGGAGCAGCAGTGAAGCTGAGGGGGCAAAATGCATTCACCTGGGCCCTAATTTGACCAGAATCTGCTGCTCTAGCCCACCAGTTCAGTCAAAGAGAGGCTGAAATGAGGACAAAAGAGGGGATGAAAACGAAGGGGGAAGGATGGGTATGTTATCAGGGAAGGATAATAATTTAATTGAAGAAGAAAATCTTGAGGGAATAAGAGAAATACACAACACTTTGCAGTCACCTTCCTGCCAGTTAAATCCCTAAATAGCAGGATTTAAAACCAGAGCCACTGATCAGAGCTGCCCTGTTTGTGCCTTTTTATTAAAAGAAGTAATTTTTCACTTGATGTAATGCGTTGTAAGCTAAAGTTGTGATTGGTGTCACGAGAGCCGTCTCACAGGGAGCGAGAAAATACAAACCTTCTTGACACTTCAGCAGCTGAAGGCGCATCCTTGTGCCCGGCCTCGGGTTGCCACGGACGTTTTAAGAAGTCGTGCGGCAAATACACGGCGGCGGGTTGGTGTGGTTGGTGTGGTTG
>WBMZ01009757.1:0-62266 GCA_013400975.1 Atrichornis clamosus | reverse complement strand
CCCTGCCCGGCCAAGATGGCGGCAGCAGCCGCGGCGGTGCCGCTGCGCGTCTGCCACCAGGAGATCGTCAAGTTCGACCTGGAGATCAAGGCGGCCGTGCAGGTACCGCCGCCCGCCCCGGGACACCCCGACACGGCTGCGGGGCGAGCCGGGGCCGCGCTGACCGCGCCGTTGTGTTTCAGGACATCCGGGACTGCCCCGGGCCGCTCAGCGCCCTCACGGAGCTCAACGCCGCCGTGAAGGAGAAGTTCCGACACCTCCGCGGCCGCATCCAGGTGAGGGGCCCGGCCGGGGTGCTGAAGGCACCGAGCTGTGCTCCGGGCCTGTGGCTGCCCGCGGGCTGAGGGGGGTCCCGGCTGTGGTTTGGGGGGGCCCGGCCGAGGGCTGGAGGGTCCCAGCTGTGGGCTCCTGGCGAGGGTTGGGGTGTCCCGGCTGTGGTGTGGGAGGTTCCGACCCTGGTGTGGGGGGTTCCGGCCACTGGGGGTTTATCAGATAAATCTACTCCGAATCCGCTCCCTGGCCAGGGCTGGGCTGTGCGAGGTGCGGGTGTTTGATGAGATTCTGGTGTTTGATGAGGTTCTGGTGTTTGTGCTCTCCGCCGAAGGAGCTGGAGCAGATGGCGAAGGAGCAGGACAAGGAGTCGGAGAAACAAGCCTTGCTGCGGGAGGTGGAGAACCATAAGAAACAAATGCTCAGGTGGGTCGAGCAGCTGGTGCTGTTCCCAAGTTCCTGTAACCAGAGACAGGCTGACTTCGGTGCAGCATCTCGCAGATTCTGGTTTGGAAGTACAGTCACTGACACGTGTTTTGCCCCAGACCAAGAGGTCAGGGACGGGAAGAGGGTGCGATTCCCTTCCCCTGTCCTGAGTTCCTGACTCTGCTCTGTCCCTTTGAGCATTTGCGCTCACTTGAGGTGTTGGAGTCCCCATCCCTGGAGGTGCCCAAGGAAGGCCTGGATGTGACACTCAGTGCTCTGGGCTGGGGACAAGGTGGGGATCGGCACAGCTTGGACTCCGTGGTCTGGGAAGTCTTTTTCAGCCTTAATGACTCTGGGATTCTGAGGGCCCATGCACATATCAAGGGTGCCCAGTTACAGTGATGACTGCTTTGTGAAAATTCTCTGTGCTTGCAAGGTGTCCCCATCATGTTACAACACTCTACTCTTGTGATTTCAGCAATCAGGCAGCTTGGAGAAAGGCAAATCTGGCCTGCAAAATTGCTATTGACAACTCTGAGAAAGATCAGCTGCTGCAGGGAAGAGACATCTTAAGACAAAGGTATTGGACTGTCCCACTGTGCTGGCTGAGATTTAAGTAATGTCTGCTGTATTTGCTAATTTTAAATGGAAGTGACATCATATTTTAAAGTTATTTAATTTGATCTGGAGTATAGTTTTTATGAGTCTATTTTATTTTTATGGAGATTTGAGCTGTTACAGGTTGTGATAAATTCAGGTTTTCTTGGCATTGACATGTCTAAGCAGAAAAGAGGATAAATTAGCCTTCATAGCTTTTCATATTGTCTTCACATTAATTCCAAATAGGGTTCTAAACAAGTAATAGACCATTTTCCAAGCTGTTTTCACTTGCAGAACTGGATATAAGTGTATACAGGTTGTGTCTGGAAAGCAACAACTGACATACTCAGGATAATAAAGTGGTAGTTTGTGGTAGTGCTTCCATAACAGCTCATGGAGTTACACAGTCTTGGATGAACAAGTGGTGGAATACAGGTGAGATTCTGAGCCACTGGCTGTTGTTTGGGTTCAGGACTTTAATATTTTGTGATTTTTCTTTTATTGTTTAGTGACGATAATCTGAATTTCTCATGCAGTGAAACCTACTTGTGTCTCTCGTACACTGGCAGAGATGTTTGGTGCCAAGCTCTGTTCTAAGCTCCCTGCCAGCCGCGTTTCCCTGAAGTTCCCAAAGAAATAATTTTATCCCTTCCTGCTTTGCTTTCTCCCTTTTCAGGAAGACTACAAAGGAAAGCCTGGCAGAGAGTGCCAGTAACATCACGGAGAGTCTGATGGGCATCAGCAGGATGATGTCCCAGCAAGTGCAGCAGAGCGAGGAGACCGTGCAGACCTTAGGTACAGGTGGGATTTGGGCAGGGATGGGGGCATGGAAGCACCTCCTGTCAGTTCTGCCAGGATGGGGAGAGGCAAATGACAGATGTGGAGCAGAGTAGAACGTGCTGCAGTGATAATTAAAGGACTGTCCAGCAGAACTCCTGTAACAGTTGGACACGAACAGGAAATAATAGTGTGCTTTGTGTGGAGCTGTTTGTTGGAGTTTGTTTCATGATTATGAAAAGGAAGAGGGGTCAGGATGAGGTTTATTTTCACACAAAAGCAGTTGTAAAAGCAACATGAGCTCACACAGTGCTGGAGTGTGTTTGGTGTTACTCTGTGCCACTGCGCTGGCATGGATTTGGGAATGGCAGAGAAAACAAAAGCATGGATACAAGTGCCTACACAGAGGAAAGAGTCTGGCTGGAAGGCTGTTTCCACCCAGGCTCCAGCTGGGATGGCTGAGACAAGGAGATCAAGTGCCTTGAACCCGAGGTCACTTGCTCTGTCAGCAGAGCATCAGGGACTGTGAAACCAAGATTTCACCCACTTCCTTGGCTTAGACTCCTGAAACAATAAATCAAGTGACCTGTCAGAACTGGTGATTCATGAAGCATTTAGAAGTTGAGTCAGTGCTGCGTGGGCCACTTCCTAGCTGTGCTTTGGGGCAGAAGAGGGAAATTTCAAGACAAGGATGAATAACACAGTTTTGCCCTCCTTTCTGCCCCATCTGAGGGTGGCAGCTGGGCACAGTTTGTTCCTGCAGAAGGAGCATGTTCCTTCTCCCATTAAAAAGACAGCTTGGCAGACACTTTTTCACCTTGTTTCTGCACGAGCAGCACTTGGGATTCATCAAGGGAAAAACTACCAAGGGTCGTTTACAAAACCCAGCTGCAAATTCTGAGTTAGTAGCTGGAATTCCTGTTTCCTGAGCAAGTCCTTCCCTAGGATTCACTGAATGTTTGAGGATGTGGAGCAGGGAAGCTCTGCTTTGTCATTAACTCTGGGAAACAATTATTTTGCTTTCACTTGGATCAAAATGCCTCTTGAAATGGGATGTGGTGGGACAAAATGTTTTGCAAAATATTACAGACCTGTTTCCACTCTGCTTGTTTTTGTGAATTCTAGGCTTCACCTTCCTGTAAGCAACCAGGGCAGTGTAGGGTGATGCACCACGCACTGTCCTCCAGGCTGTCCGTTCTGTAATGCAGGAAAAAGTGGATTCCAGGGTTTTGCTTTCTTTTAGCAATTTGAAAGGAACAAGGCTGAGAAGTTTGGGGCGTGTGTTTGTTTGTTTTCTCACAAGGAAAGACAAGTTGAGACTAATGAACACACTTTTGGTTGACCATTCTCATTTTTATTAGGCAAAAATTACTGTGTTTGTCAAAAACGACTGTTAAAAACTGTTTGAGATGAATAACTAAGCATCTCTTACTGCTTCATGCTGCTTTTTCACTTTGTGCGAGCCCATGTGCATCACACCGATTCACTGCTGTGGCTGGGGGAGAGGTGCAATTAATATATTCAAATATTGCCCTGTCCTGCTGCTGCTGGCAGTGCTGGTGATTTCTCTGTTCAGTTGGTGTTTGCAGCACCACTCTTATTTCACTCTGCTTCCTGCACAGTCTCAGCGCTGACTGAAAGACGTGAGCTCGATTTGACCTGCTAAGCCAAAAATTCAAAATTCACGAGCTTTAGTAGGGTCTTTAAGTTTTTCAGTGCTCTTATTTCTCTTTGCACTTTCCCTTAGCACATCAGCACCCCTGAGTTGTGACAACTTCTGTGAGAACACTCTGTGTCTGTCACCCACAAGTCACCCTGACCCAGACGGATCTCTCAGGCACATTGTGTTGCCAAATACCTCATCCTTGCACTTTGTGTATTTTTGTGGCACAACCTGCTGATTTGATTAATTTTTTTTAACTCCTTAATTTCAGCCAATTCTTCCCGAACCATCCTGGAAGCAAATGAGGAATTCAAGTCCATGTCTGGCACGATCCAGCTGGGGAGGAAGCTGATCACGAAGTACAACCGCCGGGAGCTGACGGACAAACTGCTCATCTTCCTGGCCCTCGCCCTCTTCCTGGCCACTGTGCTCTATATCCTGAAAAAAAGACTCTTCCCATTTTTGTGAAATTCTCACACTCAACTGAACTGTTAAAAACAACAAAAAAAAAGAATCAGTGATGGCTAATAACGGTGGGGTTTTTAAATGAAATAATAAAGGGATATTGCAATAGCAGGCAGGAGTTTGTGCTATCCCCATGGAGCTTGTGACCTGCCTCAGAAGAGCTTAAAAGAGCAGGACTTGGGAAGAACCAGGTAGATCGTGGTGTGGGAAAATGCTGATTTACCTGTAGATTTGGGGAATCAAACACTTGAGGAACTGGGCACTCAAAGGTGCCAGTCTGAACTTTGAACCTCTCATTGGTTTTTGCCTTTTGTCCTTGGCTTGGAAACTGCTCTGCCATCTATGTGCAAGGTGCTGAGAGGAAGAGGAAGGATGGAAGAGAAAAACTCATACATTCCATTAATAAACTATTTATTGTAGTCATGTAAACAGAGTTTTGTTCAAAAGTCTGATGGATTGAAAGAGCTTTCCAGTGTAAAAATTCTGTTTGTTCTTTTAACAGCAGAAGTTGCTTATGGATTGTTTTTCTGAGAACATAACACAGGTCCAGCCTGGCTCTGTCCCTCTGGCCTCAGGAGGGATCTGAGCAAAGCAAAAATGGGAGCCCCAGTTCTTACTATTAATTACTATTAAAAAATGCACTGCAATGTCCTTAGTATTGATGTTTCATCGCTTTTTCACATCTGGCTGGTAAAGTTGACATTCTGTTTAGAAAATTCTCCCTAAATGGTTAAATACTGCCTGAGTTTAGTAGTTAGGATTAAACTGTTTCAAAAGACAGTGCTACACGTATCCTGAGAAGTAAGACATCAAGCAGTTGCAGTGAATGAGTGTATGTGAAATTTGAGGCTTGGTGAGCTTTGCAGTCAGTTCTCAGGGGCACATTTGGAGAGGTGACCAGTGGAGGAGGATGTGATTTTAAGCCTCGTTCACTGGATCTCAGTAGTCACAGGTTTGGTTAAACTTGTGACAGGTTTGGTTAAACACAAGTGGCGGAGTGTGTGGTGATCCAGCCTGGAAGTGTGTGGCTTTGTGCTAAAACAGGGAAAGCTGGAGTTTGTACTCGAGCTCAAAACCAAGGGCTCTGCCTGAAGGGTTGATGCTGAGCTTTTCCTTCTTCCTGGGGCAACAGCAAGGGATTTGGGAACCTCTCCCAGAGGATGGAGCATCCCTCAGAGGGCACCACTGCATGGGAGGTGGGAGTGTTTTCAGGCCCTGGAAATGCAGACTGGACAGAGGGGATGTGCTTTTCCGTATCGTTAATTCCTTGCATTTCAGTGCAGTGCTTCCTAACAGCCTTTCCCGAGATAGAGAGCTGCACAAAGAATGAAATGAACTGACAGTGTGCACATTTTGATTTTGAATAAGAGAAATT
Source organism: Atrichornis clamosus (assembly GCA_013400975.1). Lineage (NCBI taxonomy): Eukaryota > Metazoa > Chordata > Aves > Passeriformes > Menuridae > Atrichornis > Atrichornis clamosus. The sequence goes on along the minus strand of WBMZ01009757.1, from coordinate 56,690 downwards.
ACTGAGCTTCAAAAAGATCGTCCTTTTGTAAATGTGCCCACCTGCATAAACTGTCAACTTGCAGCCCTTAGAGACAAGGGATCAGTGAAAAAATACCAAGGGCAACTGGACCTTCAGGGAGAGGGGAAGAGTAGGAATCCCCCCCCAGGATACAACAGGTTGTTCTGCAGCACTTGGTACTTGGATCATTTCCTTCCCCAGGCAGCCAGAAATCATCCTGGCTCCTGATGGGCCACGGACCTGGAAGGAAATGATCAGTGGAGACAGCGAGATAAATGTTATTTCCTCTTTGGGGTAAGAAGGGTGATTTGGTGAAGCACCTCAAGAGGTTCCTCAGCAGCCACCCTGGCTTGGTGGGTGGGTGCTGGAGCAGAGCCAGAGCTGGTGGTGTTCCCCTGGATCCCTCCTGGCAGGTGGGATGTCCCAATCAGCCCTCAGCGTGCTCAGCTGGGGATGGCTGGGTGGGGTCTCAAATATCCTTCCTCCAGCTTTCCTCCTCACGCCCAGACCTTACTCCTGCTGAGAAGGTAGGACTTGATTTTGGATCTTTTGTATAAGTGAGTGGGAGCAGCGCTGTGGGGAGGGGAGGTGGTTGTGCCTGGATTTTTGTTGTCTGATCCAGGGAGTGTGCAAAGTTGTGCCTGTGCAGTTTTTCTGTGTTTGTATTTGCACACACGATGGTTTGTCTTGAGGTCTGACTGCTGCATTCCCGAGGTTTTGTTGTGAAGTGTAAGAAATGGCATCACATCGGGTGTTTTTGAAAGGCAGTAGCATTTTCCGAGGTGCTTCACCCTTCTAGGCTGCCCTGAGAAGTGCGGCAGAGACAACAGGGATGGGGAGAAGGGAATGGCCTCTGCTCCCTCTGTAATTCTGAGCACGGCTCAGAAGGGTTGGAACCCTTCTGAGACCGGGAACTCCAGAACTGCAGAAGCAGAAAGTGTTTGGGAACACAGAAAGAAAGGGCTCTGGAGAAGTGTTGAGGGCTGTGCTGGAGGGTTCTAACACAAGTGAAAGCAAACAGGAGTACTCCTGTTGCTCCCTGGGCCACCCCTCCCCAAAAGGCAGCAGGTACCAGCTGTGCTCCCTGCAAGTGGAGGCTGGCATTTACTGTCACAAAACAGTGGCAGTAAAAATCTTTTACTTTTGAAGAATAACACTCCTTTAAAACAAAGAGTAAGGAACAACGAGGACCTTAAAAAGGGCTGAAATCTTGCCGTGGAGTTCAGGGGCTGAGACAGGCAGCTGGCAGCAATCAAGCAGCTGTGGGTTAATGAACTCCTGCTTATTAGCTGAGTGGTGGTTCATTAACTGTGTCCTCCAGGCAGAGGGGGCTGAAGCCATGGAAAGGACTGTGGGTGTTTGGCTGTACAGCTGGAGCCACTTAGGGCTGAGGATGGGGCAGCTCTGATGCCTCAGCACATTTAGGTTGAAAGTTTTCTGGTCTGTGGAGTCTGTCAGGTCCTGCTTATGGAGTCCAACCCACTGAGAGCAGTTTGCTTTCCCTGAGCACCTGTGGAAAAGGGGAGAATGCCTGGAAGTTGACCCTTGGCATGTCAGGAACCAGATGGTGCTGTTGGATGTTGAGCTGTGTTGCCAGCACGGGGTTGGTGGGCTGTGGATGTAGATCCAGTCCTGGTCTGCATTCCCACGTGGCTGCAGTGGGAAGCCTGTGGGCAGGAGCAGGTGCCTGCCAGGTCTGCAGTACATCCCTGAAATCTGCAGCATGAAGGTCACTTCCAGAGCATTGAATTAGGTCTCTGTTTCCAATAAAAATCAGTCACCTTTTCGTGGTTGCAATAAAACACAGACCTGATGAAAAGAATTGGAAATAGTTTTAACATGCACTTTAACTGTGCTGAGAAACACTGGGCTCTGTTTTGACCTATAATTATCTTGTTATTGGTTATGGTGTCAGCAAATACAGAAATACTACAGGATAACTGGGAAAATAAATGAAAAGTGTAATATTATTTATTTCCTCTCCCCCAAGAACTGAGGGGAAATGAAGTTTGTGTTTGAAGTTGTGCTTTTGAAATGCTTTCCACATAACTGACTTTACCAAAATGGAAAGGTGAATTCATAGCTTGGAGGTTTCTAAAAATGTCTCTGCCAAATGTGCGTGGCTGCTGTCACATGCCAAGTGGCCCAGAGCAAACCAGGCAAGTCAGGCTGGAATCTTTGGGGGCTGAGAATATCCAGGGGGCATGTGCATACTCGTCTGCAAATATGTGGGGCTCTTCTTTGGAGAAGGAGGAGGATGGAAATCAACTTAATATTGCTTTGCTTCCCTATTTGTAATGGTGTGATTCTCACAGAAGAGAATCTTAAGCAAATTTTTTCCCAATGTGTGGCGTCTGGGTGATTGTACTTTGCTGCAGAGCCCCTCCTGTAGCTGGTGCCTGAGTGCTTGTTGTGTTTCTGTCCCATAAAGGTGAGATTAATGTTCTCCAAACAGGCAGCAGGTGCTTTGTACCACAACCAAATGCCAAATCCAGGGGCTCTCAAATCATCCTGCTGCTGTGAAAAGCTGTTTGTGGACTGGTTCAGGCTGAGGCTGTTGAATAAATACAACTTTATTATTATCTGCTTGCTTGTACAAAATGGTACAAACTCTGTCCCACGAGGTGGATGGCAGTTCCAGTGAGTTGAGGTCTGGTTTTCTCACAGGAACATGTGATCTGTGTGATGATGATCACAGATGAGAGTCTGTGCCAATTCCTTTGGATGATGCACTGGGAGGGACTGAGAGAGGTGGTGGTTCACTGTAACTGTGCCTTGCAGATTTGATGCTCTCCCACACAAAGTCATTAAAAATAATTGGGTTGGAGCTGGTTGATCAGAGCCTGGTGCTAATTACAAAAAGATTGTGGGATCAATCACTGCACAGGACATTTACTTAAGAGCTGGACTCGGTGATCCTTGTGGTCCCCTTCCAAATCAGAATATTCCATGAATCTGAGTCGAGAAGCAAATCTGGTGAAGGTTTTCCGGACTCTGCACCAAGATGCATCCAGCCCTTTGGGCTCTGCCCTGGCCGTTCCTGCTTTGGTGCCGTGGGGCAGGCAGTGAACCTGGGTGGCGGGGGAGCAATTATTCCTGCTCCACGTGAGTGAACAGGGTGCTGGGACACCTTGCCGTGCCTTAGACCACTTCCACTTGGGCTTCCTTTTATTTTTAACCTCGCGACGCGAGGCTGATCAGATGTTATCTCTGCCGACCTCTGTCTCCTGCTGCGACATCAGAGCCGACTCCCGTACCCCGCTTATCTCCGGCCCCTGGAGGTGCCGGGCGGGGCCGGGGGCTGTGCCGGGGCACTGGGGAAGCTCTGTCCCGCTCTGGGTGTCGGTGGCTGCATGAAAGGAAAATGCCACTCGGCTGCTCTGAGCCTGGCCCGCTGATAAGGCCGCGTGTGTCCCTCGGGGCCGCGATAAGCGCCCGAAGGGCAGGCGGGGAGAGCGTCTCCGCGGGGATCAGCGCACACCAGCCCCTATAGATAGAACCACATATATATAGAACCACATGAAAGCTTTTTGCTCTCTTCTTTTCAACAGCGGGAGGGCTGAGTGTCACATCCAGGGACGCTTTGGGACCTGACCCCGCCGGGGTCTGGGCTCGTTGTACCCGCGGGTTCTTCAGTCGGCCCGAGGGGATGGAGATTGGAAATCCAAACCCACCCGCGCTGCCAAGCGATGCTCTGTCGTCCTGATAAAGGCTCAAAGACCGGGGAGGGGTGGCTCCGTTTCCCTTTATCTTCAAAATGGACAGCGGGACAAAATTTTCCTGTTTGCGTTATTGGCTTTTCATAGGTGTCACCCAAACACGGAGCAGTTATTGCTGCTGCTGATGGGAGATAACTCCGTCAGTGGCATCGGGGTGCTGACATTATGGCCAGCCAGCCTGAAAGGAAGATAAGATTTTTCTATATTCAGTAAGGCTATTGATCCGGTCGGCCTCCTGTCCTGTGTCTGATAATAACTCGATGTTTCCAGGAGGAGCAAGCCTTCCTCTGCTCAGAATATTGACATAAATATAGTGTATATATATATATAAATTATAATAACTTGCTGTTTCCAAGATAAGCAAGCCCTCCCCTGTTCTATATATTGAGATATATATCTCTGTGTGTATATATATAAAAATGATGTGTTTACGTGTATCAGTGCTGTGTATTTTGGATTAAATAATGAAGGATTCCTTTCTCATCCATGTTCTTAAAAGATGATGCCTTTCTTCTCATTTGGATATAAAATTGCAAATGCTGCTGAGAATTTTCCTGTTGTTCCCATTTGTTTAAATGTCAGGGATGACGTTTGAAAACAGCTAAAGTGAAAATGCAGACATCTTAGTGCAAGTGGCTCCTGGCTTTCACTGACTGGTTTGTGCCAGTAATCTGCTTATTCTAAACCAACCAGCCAAAAATAAGAAATAAATTTAAAAATTAGGCAACAAAAAGCCCCCAAACAACCATTCTCTTTTATCTTCAGATTTGTTTAAAATGGTTTTGTCTTCAGTAATTGCAGACTTTGACCCAAACTTAGTTCCTGATGTACCACAGATACAATGGTAAATAACTTTGTAGACAGTAAATAAGGTATTATTCATGCTGAGAGACTGCAAGGGGGAATTTATGTTCTCATTATTGCAGGTTAATTGATTTTTATGAAGATGTGGGTGTATATTTAGGTTTGCAGATTTCAGCAAGAGCTTCCTGGTCTTATCACCTTGTCAAAAAGCTGTGTCTGTTAGAGGATTCCAGAAAAGATAGCGAGGAATTGCCTGTTAGGAAAGCATAACTCCTGGGACAAGAAGTAAATATAGAACGAGAAAAAACTTTTATGTTTAGGACTAAACTGCAGATGAAAACTTTATTTCTGCCTCTGCAAGAGGGGAATGGCAGCAGAGCTGTTTTCGCGGGTTAAAGCCAAAAGGCTGTACCAGTTCTTTCTGCCCTCTCCCGGGGCACTGGGTTGAGCGCCTTTGTAGCAATGAGCACGCGTGTGTTGTTAATTCTCCTACCTCGGTCTGATTCCTGGGAGGGGCCTTGTCCCTGGCCCCACGGGGGGAGTTCCTGTGGGTGACCAGAGCCCAGGGTCCCTCAGAACGTGTCCATCAGCCCCAGACACTGCTGGTGACAAATGACATTTTCTGTGCCTTTGTACTCCGGGGTGCAAGACGTGACGTTTACATCCCAGATCAATTATTTTTAACTGAAGAATGATAGCCCTGCGTCTAAATTATCTCAGGGCTTAATTCACATCAGTTAAAGCTTTTCAAAGGCTTATTAAAATTCCTTAAGTGTGTCCAACTTATCAGCAGCTGAGTGTCAATGGCATTATACAAATGCTGCTATTGGAAATAACTGTTAAGTATTGTTTGACCATATTATTCTCATATATAAATATTGTGCCTGGGACTATTAATACTACTTAGTACTTACATGATTCCTTTCATCTGGTGATCATAAGGCATTGCCCAGGGAAGCAAGGACTGTTCTCCCCTTCTAAATATGGGAAAACTGTCACGTCCAGCAGCTGTGTTTCATATTTGGATTTAACATCTTCCACTGAATCCTGCCAGGCTTGGCCCTCAGTCTGACCTGTTGGATTTTAATAGGACTTGATTTATTTGTGCTGCTGCAGCACCTAAACCTTGTCTGGTGTGGGCAAATACAGGGCAGCAGAGCTGCTCCTTGCCAAGGCACCTATGATGCTGGAAAACCTATGGATCAATGTGTAGATCAATATAATCTGACAGCAGGAGGGGGGTGATCCTGAGCAGAGCAGAAGTTGGTTCAGAAACGCCTGTTATGGAGCAAAGGAAAGTTTGAGGGGAGGAGGCTTTGTCACTCTCTGGGTGTCCCCATGCTGGCAGGAAATCTGGGAAAATCTGAGCACAGAGCTGGCGTGGACACTGGTGCTGTGCGAGAGGATGGAAAGGGCAGGGACAGTCTCTGAGGAGCTGCGAGTGCCACTTGCTCCATGTTCCTGTGCTAATCCCTGCCAGTGGTGAGGGAGGAAAAATCCTGGTCATTGCATCAAGGTGCTGCCTGCCCTGGCATCTGAGAGAGTTGTGGGAGGTTGGGATGGGGTGGTTGATGTACGTGAATATCCACTCAGAAATCCTTGGGATTAGTTTCCAAGTGTTCTTTGCTTTTTTTCCCCTTTTTTCTTTTTTTTTTTCCCCCCCCTGCAATTTAACTTGTTTCAGGCAGTGGAGGAGGTTTAGCTTTTATAAACATTTTGTATTTACTCCACACCGAGGTCCTGTCTGGAGAAGCGTTTTGAGCAACTGATCATTTATTCCGGAAGCCACTAGGTAGCACTGTGAAATAAAGTTCTGCACCGTGTTCTGCTTCCCTGCCCAGCTGGCCCCTGAACAAAGACCTGCCAATTCCAGCGTGTTTGGGCTCAAGATGGAAAAGGGTATCAAGGGTGGGTTTAAAACTTTCTCCAGTACTGGGTTCACAGTCGGGCGTGGGAGAAATGAAGCCGTGTCAGGGGAGGTTTAAACTGGATATTAGGAAAAGGTTCTTTACCCAGAGAGCCCAACCACCCTCTGGGGGGTGAACCTTTTCCTAATATCCAGCCTAAACCTCCCCTGACACAGCTCCAGCCATTCCCTCGGGACCTGTCACCAGAGGGAAAATGCAGGGCACTGACCTGATCTTGCTTTAATGTGTTAAAGGGCTGTTCTTCCAAAGGAAGGGAGTCAGATAAAAATTTGGGTTTGATTACTAACTTGTTTTAATTAAAACTCCTTTGGTCTTTGTCTTACTAATCCCTGAATTACTCAAAATAGGTAACTTGCCAGTTTTATTTTGAAACCTTTGGGCTTCAACAAGTTAGGAGGTTACCTTTCTGCATTTTAACTCAACTGCCATTAATCACTGTGCAATATCCAAGCTGCAGGGCAGTTTATGCCCATTTCTATTTCAATTCCCAGCAGCCAAGTGCAACGTGTGTCCCTGCAGCAGCCCCATATCACTGCTTTTTAAAATTAGCCCTCGCTGCGGCTGCCGGAGGGAGAGGAGACATGATAAAGGGATTGAGCATCACGCTCTGCCAGAGCTGCTGGGCTTAAAACATCCAGTTACAGGAACCCTGAGCTGCTGCTGGAAAGATCTGCCTGCTCCCTGGCTCCAGGGGTCACGGGGTGTGCGTTGGTCACTGTCAAATGTCCTGGAGGACTTCAGCATCAGCGCTGGCTGAGGAGCTGGAAATTCAGATGAGGGGATTCTTTCTATTTATCTGCTGTGGCTGTACCTGGTGCAGTGGGTTTTCTATCTGCAAAATCAGGCAATTGGACTAGATGGTCACTGTAGGCCCCTTCCAACTGAGTTATCCTATTCTAAAATTATTCTTGAAGGACATGGAACTGTTGGAGCGAGTCCAGAGGAGGCCACGAGGTTGATAAGAGGGCTGGAGCACCTTCCCCAGGGAGACAGGCTGGGAGAGCTGGGGCTGTTCAGCCTGGAGAAGGGGAGGTTATGTGGGGACCTCACTGCACCTTCCAGGGTCTGAAGGGGCCACGGGGGAGCAGGAGAGGGACTCTGCATCAGGGACTGCAGTGACAGGGCAAGGGGGAATGGGTTCACACTGAAAGAGGGGAAATTTAGGTTAGAAATTAGGAAGAAATTCTCCCCTGTGAGGGGGGGGAGGCCCTGGCACAGGGTGCCAGAGAAGCTGTGGCTGCCCCATCCCTGGAAGTGCCCAAGGCCAGGTTGGAGCAATCTGGGATAGTGGAAGGTGTCCCTGCCCACTGCATGGGCTTTAAGGTCCCTTCCTACCCAAACCACGCTGTGATTGTGTGCACAAAAGCGCTTTTAGAGGTGGGTTTAATTCACAACTGTCAGGGAAATGCTTGCAAAGTGCTGACCAAAAAGGACAGTGTGTTTGTACTAAGGTTGTCTCTCATCTCGGGCAAGCCCAAAACATCCCATCTTAACTAAAACAAATGAGCTTAATTTTCCCTGACAAGGGCTTGAATTGCTTGATGGTTCCACCTTTTTATCGGCTTGGCCACCCTGGCTTAGAGCAAAATATCATCGTGGCATCACCAGTTGCTCTGGGGGTGTCTGTTCACACGTGCTGGGCGGTCGCTTTTCTTTATCTGGTTACTTCTGCTACGTCTGCAGGCAAGTTATGTGGCATTTCCATCCCCCTGAGGATTTCTGGTGACCTCTCAGGGACCTTCCTCGGTGGATCAATACTCTTCTAACACCTGTAGATCAACATAAACTTGACCCTTGGTCTCGACAAATCTATCACCACGGTGCCCTTCCTGTGAAGCATCCCCACGGTGGGAGGGGGTTTGGGTGGGTGGGGGCACGGCAGAGCCCTGTCCATCCCAAGGTCAGAAGCCAAAATGATAAAGGAAGGTCAGGCCTGCAGTACCTGGGCAGAAAACTGGGGTAATAATGGGGAGCAGATCTGGGAAAGTCCCTCCAGGTGTCTGGGTGCAGTCAGGTCCCCAGCAGGACCAGTGGCTCGCCCTGTGGGTGATGCTGGAGTGGAGGAAAGGTTCTGTGAGACTCCACTTTCCATGGAAGTGCTGTTCCCTCCTCGGGGTTTGTGATAAGGAGAGATCTGCTGCTTTAAAAAGCTGCTGCTTGTGCTCATCCTATCTTTAGCTCAGGGCAGCAAAAGCGTTCTTTGAAAAGTCAGTTCCTGTCTGGGCAAAGGCTCCCCTGCACTCACCTCCCACCCCTTCCATTTTTCCATCCAGGTGCTCCTGAGCAGGGATTTCTCCCTGCCTCTGTGCAGCCTTCCCACGTTTAGCAGGTGATGGAGGATCCTTGTTCCTCACCTGAACTCTCTGCCCCTGTAATGCCACACGTGAGGTGAAACCACCACCTCAGGATTCCACAAACAGAAGTCAGAGCTACAATTACAATATTCTTCTCAATTTCAAGACCTCAGAACGCTGAGTTTACCAATAAAAGCAAAGCAACAAGCAGTGGATGCTGCAGCAATGACAAGCACAGGTGAAGGGCACTCTGCAGGGTTGGATTTTCCCAGACTGATTTTTAAAGTTTTTTTCTGTAAAATTCGAGTGGTGTTATCTCATCTTAAAAATAAGAAGATGGTGTAAGTGGGAATTAATTGCTTGAATGGCCTCTCCAGTGCCAGGCACCTGTGCCTCAGTCTAAACCTCACTTCTGCCATTTATCTGAGTCCAGTTTCTGATTCTGGATGTATCGTTTCCCTGGTGTGTGAAATGATGGTCCCAGTAGCTTGCAGGGATGGTGGTGCTCAGATAAGTGACATCTGTGTGTGTGTGGGGAGCTTTGAAAATCTAATCTGAAAGAACTGGAGAAGTGCAGAGTGTTATTATTTCCTAACAGGACCTAAAACAGGTCCTTGGTGGCTGCAGCCATGGGGTGCTGAGCGCGCCCTGCTGATCCCCAGCCCAAGGCCAGGGTTCTGCCCCACAGGTTGATTTTGGCGTGTGTCATCTGGCCGTCCATCATCTCCTGCTGTGACCTTGCACCACCTGTCTGTCTCCTGCAAGGCCAGCAATTAAAACGTAAGGTAATGAAGGCAGCGGGACATGAAAGGGCTTTTCAGGAGCTGATCAAAGGGGCAGAGCACTGTGTTTTCACAAGCAGAATACTGAGGCCAATGGCACTGGAAACGTGGTCAGGAAAGAAAGGAAAGCACAGAGGATTTCTGGAAATTAACCTACAGTTGTTCCTGTTGTTCCAGTGTGCTGCACTGGGGCTGATTCTCTCATGTGCTCTTACTTTTGGGATTTTTTTGTGGGGAAAAGCACCAAGTATTTGCATTCATCTTGTTACACGGGAAATAATCTTTGTGTGTATGAAAATGAAATGCTCTAAATAATGTTACCACTGAGGACTGAATAGGGAAGTTTGATTTCTAGTTCTAATACCTCTTTGTGTAAGAAACGATTCAGGTTTAAATTCTCAAGGTGGATTGCTGGTGGGCTCTAAATTGGTGTCTAACCAGGCAAATGGTCACCTCAGGCCTGGCTCAGAGAAGCCAATAACCAGAATCTTTTACTGTTTTATTGTCTATAACTAATTTTTCTCTGTGTGCATCTAAAAGGAGAGCTTAGCCTGTGATCCCAGACGGACGTGCTGGATGCCTGTGAGTGCTGGGTGGGAGATAGGGCAGAACACCTCGTTTTATAACAGCCATCATGCTGCCATGTCCTCAGAATTACGGTGAAGCAAAGCAATTTATTTGGCATTGCTTGGAAAGGGCTGCTCATAAGGACAGCAGTGAGGAACTGTGTCCTGAGCAGGGCTGTGTGTTTATGGCTCTGGGACGGGGACTCCTGAAATCCCCATGGATGTACAGGCTGTGGATTGCTTTCTGGGCGTGGAATTGGATGGTATAACTCAGATCAAACCCAGAACAAATCGGAAAACTCCTCTGACCCTCACAACCAGCAATAAATAGCAGGGGAACACTGGAGCCTGGGCATGGGAGGGTGCCAGAAATGTGGCTGAGTGTCAGCGTGTCCGTCTGCTTCCCCCCGAGCCCTCTGCGCTGTCCCTGTCCGTGTGGAATCTCCAGGGGGATTAGCCACGTCTGTAAAGTGAAGTGTGTGTAATTGCAGGGTGGATCTGGACCTGTCTCTGAGGGTATGTGGTGGAGAGGGCAGCAGCAGCTGACACTGCGCAAGGCTCAGAGCAGCTCGTGAAACCTCGAGTCAACCAAGATTTTTATTTTCCTCCTTTGAAATAGGCATAAATCATCTCCTTAATGTCATTAGATTTGCTGAAGCCAGGCAGTAGGTTTGGTTTTGTGCTTAAAAAATGTGAGAAACTGACTTGTCTGACTGAAAAGGGTTTGAATGTTTTATTTTTTTGTGACCTGTTTTTGAATGGCTCTTCTTGCTGACAGCCAGCACTGTGCACATGTCTGTGTGCTGCTTCTCCACTGCTCTAAAAGCAGCTTTTCTTTTGCACAGATAATAAAGAGTACAAAAATGTCCTGGGCCAGGAAGATGGGATTTGGGGGCAATTTCTGGGAGCCAGGACTGTGACTTATTGAAAGCTTAGGCTGGAGGGCAATGCAATCTCTTTAGGAAATGGCTGCTTGTGCTAAAATAAACTCTGGTGTGTTCTTGTGGCAGCAGAGAGCACCAAATCCTGTTCCAAATACACAGAACACCTAGAAAATGTTTCTGAGCTTAGTTTTTAACTGTGGAAGTTGATAACTTGTTCTACAACCAGATTTGTTGGTTCTAGGACCAAAACTCTAACATGCTTTTGTAAATTCCGTTCGTTATGTTTCTTACGAAGTAGCTGTTAGAGCAGTTCACAGAATTTGAAATACTTGACGAATTTGCTTTTCCTTTCCTACTTGAGCCTGTTAACTCCTGACCTTGCCCACTCCACAGCAGTGCCATTCACGCCTTCAGCCTGCCCATCTCCACAAGCAGTGATTTCGCTCCAGGATGTCTCCCCAAGGCCAATTAATTTTAACCAACCCTAAGCAATAAAATTATTTTGGCCACTAAAAGATTCTCCCCATTTACAAATGTTTCTTTCTTCTGGACAACTTATTTTTCCAGCACTCCAAAGCCAGCAGGTATTGGGTGAGCTCTGCAGGTGGTGTTGGAAACCCCTGCACTTGCACAGCCCCTGCTCTCAGTGGGCAGGACTGAGCTGAGCCTGTTGCAAACGTGATGCCCCTCTCTAATGGAGTTCTGAAAAATGCCCCATCTCCCAATTCACAGACCTGTGGTTTAGCCCTTTGACCATGATTCTTTGTTGACACCAAAAAAAAAAAGTTATTTTAAGCAGGGATGATCTAACAGGCGTGTTACAGTCTCAGTGGGGTCAGTGCAACAACTGCTCACACACTGAGCTGGTTTAAAAGTGCCCTGCTGTGCACTTCTGAATGTGAATCTCCCTTCCTGGGCTTCTGTTGGTTCTTCCTGTTGCTCAGTTTTTGGGAAACAATTCATTTTCTGTCTTAGCACATTCATCCAGAGCCCATTGACATGCCTTGTCTTTGGTTTGAAGTTCCAGTAACTCCTTTATGCAAAGACAGACAAACTCACCTGTTTTTACTCACCTCAGCCACCCCATCAGCTCCAACACCAGTCTGGGGCCAGTCTGGGCAGGACTAAAGTAGGAAAGGCCTGCGCCTGATGGACTGCTCAGGATGATCTTGTCTCTAAATGGGTCTTTTTGGCTGAATGAAACTCTGGAGTGGCAGGGTTTAAAATGACTGCAGGAGACAGGTTGAGATTTTCGAGTAATGTATTCTATGTCACTTTGCTAAACCTTGATTGATGAAGTTTCACAAATGTATTGCCAGTGCTTGATCTTCTGCTGGGAGAAATCTCCTCTTCCCTCTCCTTCTGTGGCAAAATGTAGTGTTCATTTCGTGTTGCAGGCAATAACAAACCACCCAGGAATGAAAAATCGGACTCCAGTCTGAAAGCCCATCCCTGTCCTGCTTTGGAGTGGCATTTTAAAGGTGTTGATTCTTCCTAATAATCCCCATTAACAAGAAATCACTTACTGCTGATACTGATCTAAACTGATGTCAGTGAGATGAATTAGGAGCAGGGAGCTGGGGAGAGAGGGTTGTTGATCTGTTGTTTTCCTACTGAGCTTCTCAGGAATATTGAAACACTTAGTTAATTCCTGCCAGGACCGTATCTTCTTGTTTTCTGACTCCAGAGAATAACTTCCGATGTCAAAACTCCTTGAACTTAAGGAATAAAATTCCGGCTGCAAAGGCACTTCAGGAACTGCATGGGTGTTTTTTGGGAAAAACAATTACTTCAGTTCCTACAAAACTGCTAAGGGGAAGGGATTTGGTATCAGTCCCTTACAGCTGACAACTTGTTCCTGTGCTAATTGTGTGAATTCCAAAGAGTTTGTATAAACTTGCCATGTGCGGTTTGTCTCAAGAAGACAAGTGGTGCTGAGCTGCACTTGCCCTGTTACCTTCAGGTGGTGTTGGGGCACTGAATTCTCCAAAAAAAAAATGGGCTGAAACAGAGCAATGAATGCCACGGCCGGGCTACGTAATCCCCAAAATATCTGAGGGAAGAGTGAGATCAAATCCAAGTGCAAATCTTCTTGAAAGCTCCTTCCTACAGCCCTCAGCACTCCCCCAGGCACTGGGAGGATCTCTGATTCCAGCTTCCCTGGGGAAACGCCAGCATCCTGCACTTCCCTCTGGAATAACCTTTCCTGAGCCCGGGCTGTTGGTGTTGCTCTAGAGATGTGAAACCCTTGAGGATCAGACAGGAACATGTCAGATTTGATGCATTCCGCTTTTCTAAGCCTTTGAGAGGACTGGGCTCGGAGGAGCACAGCACCGTGCTGGGCTGTTTGCTGACAGCCTCGGAGCCTCTGGAAGTCCTGGGGGAACCTTTTGCCCCCACCTGACCCCGTGGGCTGAGCTGGCTGTGGGGCTGCAGCCCGAGGGGAGGCTGATCTGGAGAGAAGGGATAGCAGCACTGGGGTGTCTGAAGACAACGAGCCCCCCTTGGCCACCATCAGTGTGCTGGGGGTTAATTCCTACTGTGTCTCTCTTGCACTTCCCATTAATCCAGCTAATGGAAGGCCTTTAACCGTGGCTGCTGGTGCCCCTGCCAGCACTGGCTGCCTGGCCTCAGCCAGCTGTGCTTGTGTCCTCTGCCTAAATCTCTTTCTGAACCGGCTCCAAGGCTCCAGCTGCTGTTCCGAGCCCCTGTCTCATCCTGCCCTGCATCTGCTCGTGATGCAATTCCCCCAGGAACAGGGAAGCATGGGGAGAAGGGGGAGTGTGTGAGCAGGAGCTGTAGCACATTCATCCCTTCTGAGAATGAGCACAGTGCACTGAAACTGGACCCAAAGCTGGTGCCCAGAACAGCCACTGCAGAGCAGCAGCAGGGAAAATCCCGCCGGACAGTCAGATTTCTTGATAGCTGTAGCTCTGAGATGTTACGGGAAAAAAATAAACATGTTTGAAGAAAATAAAGGATCTGAGGAAGGGAAAAGATGTTGGGACTATGTGGTGAAGGGTGTTTGTGTTGATTTGGGGAGTTACTTTTCGTTGTGGCTTTTGCTGAAGTTGCATTGCGTTCTGTTTGATTTGTCCACTTAATGAAGGGCCCTGCTCAAGGCCAGCTTCTGAAAGTGGTGGTTCAAGTTTTAACTAATCTTAATGCCTTCCCCCATACTAATTCAGGACTTGTCTGTCTTCTGAGGGCTCCCCCTGTGCTCTGGTCCTGGCCAAGCTCTGCAGTGGCAGGATCCAGCTGTTGGTGACACCAGGTGCATGGATTGGGATGGCAGCACCGAGCCCGTTTTACAGCTCAGGCAAACTGAGGCATCAAACCATGAGCCCACCACCACCATTCAACAGTGGCACAGTTTAAACCCAGCCTTCTCCTGCCCCCTTCCATGCTCCTTGCCTGGAGCTCTTGGGAAGGTGGACACCCTTGGCCCTCTTTGAGCAGGGCTTTTTCTGGTTCACCTGCTGCCTCTCTCCCACCTGAAGCCTGTGTGTCCTTCCAAGGCAAAGCCTGTGTGGGAGGATGGCAAAGTCATCGTGCAGCCCTGGAGATGCTTTCAAATGGGGGGAAGTGGCCTTTGCTTCTTCCTGGCCTGCACAGGTGAGGGGTGGGCCCTGTGTCCCTGCTTCAGGCTGGCAGACTCGGGTCCCCTTTGTCACAGACCCGACGTCCCTCTGGCTCTCTGGGCTGAGAACCCCGAGGCCGATTCTCCTTGGGATGAGGCAGAAGGCCCTGCTTTGCCCAGCCCTGAGCCCCAGACAGGTGTCTACACTCCAAGCTGCATTAGGGGCTTTCTGAGCAGCACCCAGGGCACCTCCTGCATTTGCAGAGATAGGAAGGAGGTGGGAGCTCCTTATCTGTGCAATCCTACCTCGGGGGGTGTGTGAGGTTGATCCCCTTAGGAGGGAGGGATAGGGGCTGCAGGCGGCTTCCATTCCCCGGCAGCCTTTCATCCTCTGTCCCAGGGACACAGCCACCCTGTCTCCATCCCTGTTTACTGATGGGGCCGATATGGCCGAGGCAGGAGGGGCTGCAGCTTCCCTTAATCGCCCTGTCAGCGGGCCGGACAGTCTCAGACACTCGGAGGATGTTGTGACTGCGCTGAATTACAATGTTTGTTGTTTCTCACTCCCAATAATTGACATTAGATAGCGACTACTGTAAAAGCGGCCGAGAGACTGGGGCTGAGGCACAGGAGAGGCAAGAGCCGGGCGCTGGGGAGCCGTGCTCGCTGTCCCTGCGAAGTTTGGGGGCAGGCAGGGGGTCCTTTGACCCTCTCCCCATGGGGACAGGATGAGGAGGGGCTGTGGAAACCTCCCGCGGATGCGCTGGGGGCAGTCCCCCTTGATTTATGACTTGGGGTGCCGGCACCTGTCCTTGCATTGCTTTTCTGTGCAGGGAAAAAATCAGCCCCTCGCTCCCCGCTCTCGGAGACGGGGAACAACGGGGTCGGTCCCGATCCCAGCCCGGGGAGCAGACGGGACACGGATGGTGCTTAGCGGCCCCGCCGAGCCAGTGAGCTCGGAAAGCGGCTTTAAAGTCACTTTAAAAATACATTAAAATACAAACACCGTTTGCAGGTGTCAAAACGGGAATGCTGAACGCACGGGAGGGCTACACAAACCTGGGGTAGAACCGGCAGGGAAAGGCTCCCGGAGCGGGCAGGGGCGGCCCGTGAGAGCCCCCGGGACGGGCGGTCCCGCATGCACCGACTTCCCGCCGGGATGCACAAGGAACGCCAGGGACGCCAAGGTTCAGCCACTCTCTTTAATGACAACTCGCTGATCTCCGTCAGCTTGTACAGCAAAGGGCAACACGTACGGGGGGGCGGACAGTGCATTTCCATACTAACTCACGTTTTAGTGCATAACCCTACGGGACCTGGCCGGCCGGAGGGTCTGTGTCCCTCGGCCGGGGTGGGCTGGGGGGTCTGTCCTCATCCGTGCCCAGGCCGGCGGTAGCAGCCTCGCAAGGGATGCTGAACTGACCGAACAGCGGGGACCGTACGGGAAGTGCAAAAATTAAATGTGAATGTCAATAATAATTAGTATAGAGTAAAAGTTTAAAAAAAAAGAGAGTTACAGAGCTTGGCTAGGTGTTGTTGGGAACAAGTCAAACAAAATTACCGGCTGCTTTGTAGGAAGGAAGAAGGGGAATTACCAGGGCGAAGACCTGGGTGGAGGGGGAGTGAGAGGGGCCGGTGCCGGGCGCATGGGTCGGGAACTGAGGGCAACCCCAGCCGGTGCCCGCCTGGCCCCGCACGGAGCGCGCCACAGCAGGAAATACCGAAGAACCCCCCCGTGAATGACCACCACGCTCGTGAGCTCCGCCGGGATGCTCCACTGAACCGTCCTCATCCCCCCGCAGCCCGGAAATGTCCCGAGCCCGGCTGGCGGGCACGGCCGCAGCCCCTCCATCCCCGGGGGCCGTGGTCCATGGAGGGAGCGGGCTGGGTGCGGGGGCGGCTCTACCAGGCTCGGATGCCGTGCAATGTGGAGATCCCCGCGTTGCCCTGCGGGATGGGCGTTTGCACCGAATTCAAGTCCCCTACGCTGAAGTTCATGAAGTTGCCGCCGGCCGCCGAGGGCTGCACGGGCTGCATGGAGGGGTAGTTGCAGTTGTAGTTGGCGTTGCAGGCGGGGCTGTTGTAGTTGGTGTACGCGGGGTAGGCGTTGTAGCTGTAGGGGTTGATGCTGACATTGTACGGCGAACTGTAGGGAGAAGATTCCCCCAGGCAGGGCTTCCCATCGCGCACCAGCACCGGCACCGCAATCCGCCGCGGGGGAGGGATCCCCACCATTTCCAGGGTCTGGTCCTGTCTCTGCCTTTTGCATTTATACCTTCGATTCTGGAACCAAATTTTCACCTGGGTGGAAGTGAGCTTTAGGACGTTCGCTAGGTGGTCTCTCTCGGGAGCCGAGAGGTATTTCTGCTGCTTGAACCTTCTCTCCAGTTCGTATACCTGGGCTTGAGAAAAGAGGACACGAGGTTTCCTCCTTTTCCTCTGTCTGGGGCGCTCGGGATCTTCCAGGTCCCTCTTCTCCTGCTCCAGGCTCTTGTGTAGGGAACACAGTTCTACAGCAAAATAAACGGGCGAAGGGAAAAGGGGGAGGAAAAATTATGCAAAATTATATATCAATTTTTAATAAACAGCATGCAACCTGAGCGAGCCACGGTTCTTCCACAGCTCTTTCGCGGCCTCCTGGGCCTCGCAGGCCACTGTGGCGACCGGCCCTGCCCCGCTCTTTAAGTATCTGTTTAGCAAATTTTCCACCTTTTTGTTTTTTGAAAGCGACAGTGTTCCGTGCACTGATTTGAGTCACGACCGCCTGTGCCCCAGCCTGGATTTATCGCACACAGCCTTTTTATTGAATCCCACTCCGACCACTAGCGCATCAAAAATCGAATTTGACACCTCGTTTCTGTACAAACTCCAGACCTCGCGTTTCATCCTGCAGCTCTGCCCGTCCTGTTGTGCCGGAGCACAGCCCTGGCCCCGCTCGGGTGGTCTCAGGGCCGGGGTCAGCAAGATGCTCCCTGCGGTCGGGTCTGCCCCGCTCCTGCACCGCAGGGCCCGGGAAGGGATGAAGATGCTGCAGCTCCCCTCTCTCTTCCTCACCGAGCCCCAAGACCGAGCGCAGCCCTGCACTGTTCCCTCTTCCCCCGGAGTCCTGGGGATCCCCCGACCGAGTGCCCAACCCCGGCTGGGACTCACCATCCCTCTGCCCTCCCTTTTTCTCCCCCCGGAGACCACCGGCGAGCTCCGGGCAGCAGCACTTGGCTTTACCTTTCTTGTCTGCCTTGGCCTCCTTGGCCGAGTCCATCTCCACGTAACTTTTCACGTAGTAGGAGCCGGGGAAGGTGGCGGCTGTTTTGGTGGGGGGTGGCTCGGGCAGCTCCTCCGGCAGGTCGGGCAGGACCGGGGGCTCGGCGCTGAACGCCTCCTGCTTGAAGGTGGCCAGCATGCAGGACGGGGAGGACAGCGAGGAGAGCTCCATGGAGCCCAGGCCGCTCTGCTGCTGTTCCAGGTTCAAAATATCCTTGACCGAGAAGGGGGTCGTTGTCACAGGGCTAGGAAACATTGCGGAGGAGAGCGGGGCAGCAGCGGGAGCCCAGGGTCATGGAAAAGGAGGTGGGGAGCAGCCAACCTGGAGCAGTGGTGGAGCGTGGGCTCACGGAGGGGGCACATAGCATTCCCGCGGGTAGCCTTGACTTGTGCACTGCAGGCAGGTAGGAGCGGACCATAAGGCGAGGGAAGGAGGGACTAGGCAGTTTTTGGGTGACTTTAGCTTTCTATTGGCCAACATTGCAGTGATGGTATGAGAGATGCAAAGTTCCATGTCACCTAATATAGTAATACATCTCAAAAACATCTCCGCTCTTTTAAAGGGGCGGCACTGCATTTATCCAGCTTTTCAGCGCTGAGTTTGTTCATCCATTTAAAAAGGAAGAAAAAAAAGGAACAGAATGGCCTAATGTGTACAAAGTCACTATCTGACGCTATCTATCATACAGTCAGATTAAATAAACAGGCTGGGAGGAAACCATCAACCAAATATGTGCTGATTTAATTTATTTTTTTTTAAGCGAGGGAACGGAGGTTTCGTTTTCAGTATGCTGCAATATCCGATCGCAGGAACTAGAAAGAGGGAGTTCACTGCTCTGTGAAGCGCGCTCAAGGGGAAATCCGCACTTAAGGTTTATGCAGAGATTCTGAAGCAGTACAATGCTTGCAAAATCCAGTTGATAGGAGAGAGACCCTGAACGGCCCCTGCCTGGCTATGGAGAGGGAAATGCCGGTTGAGTTTTCTTCCCGTCTGTTTGCTAAGTTTTCTAAGGAAACTCAGCAGTCTGGGGGGGAAAAAGAAAAACACCCCAAAACAAGAGCGGGTTGAAGGTGTTGCAAAATATAGAGGGGTAAGAGAGGAGTAAGTCAAAGCAGCTGGCCGCTGGGCTGCCGTGGGGAGCCGGGACTGGCCCCAGTGCCAGCAGGGTCCCCCCAGCCCGGGTGGGCACACGGCTGCCGGCGGGCCCCGGGTTCATGGGGCAGAGGTGGGCGCTCACTCATTTAACTCGCATAGAGTTGCTAAAATAAACCTTAGCGGTGAAGTCGCAGATTGAGGAGGGGCGTTAGGGTGCTTTATGAGTTCGGGGGGCGAGAAGAAAAAAAAAAAGCATCTTCCTTAGACCTCCAGCGCCCGGCTGAGAGAGGCACGAGGATGGGCTCGGCCCCGGGCGGTGGGAGCAGAGCAGAGGAACCCTAGAGGGATGCGGTGAGTTTGGGGGTCCCTTGGCTGAGCCTTGATCGGGGAGGCGGCAGGGTCACAGTTGTGCAAATCCTTTCTCCTCCCGCAGGAAGGGACCCTCCGAGGCGGGTGGGAACCTGAGCACCTGCCCTTCCCGGGCTGCTCCTTCCTGAACGGACCCGCCGCTGCTCCCCGAGATTTTGTGTCTTTTGCACCTCGGCTCCCTTCAGGGGAATTTAATTCAGGATGTTTTTGCGGGACTCTCGCCCCGGTCTCAGGATTGCTGCCCGGAGCAGCAGCATCCCTGGCGCTCGCAGCCCCTGGCTGCAGCCGTCTGCGGGTGTGCTGGGAGCGATTTGTTGGCGAACCAGATCCGGATCTTGCGATGACATTCGGAGCGATCACTGCGTACGGGGAGGGCTGAAATATTGCGATTTAATGAGGGGAGGGGTCGGCCAAGCGGCCAGCTCGATCTTCGCGGCTGCGCTTCCTGCAGACTTCCGAGGGAAACAACTCGAGGGGATGGATGCTCCTCCGCTGTAGGAGAAAGGGTGAAATGCCCAGGAGGGTGCAGGCAGCCTCGGCAGCCCGGCTCAGGACAGGGGCCTGCGGCGGGACTTTGCCGGGTGTCTGTGGCACTTCTTGTCCTCCTCGGGCTTTCTTAACTTCGTTGCCTCCTTTTTATTACAAACTATGGCGGATAGGTTAGGTACAGACTAAAATAACGAAGTGAGCCCGATCCTCCCCAAACCCAGAGCCGCTTCTCAGGTTCGTCTGCCTTGGTGACATCCCCATCCTACGGGACTGGAGAAACGGCGTCCAGCGCTCTCTGCCTTTTTTCTGCTCCAAAATGCCCTTCCCCGGTCAAGCCCGGGGCTCGCACGGCAGCGCCTGTCCCGGAGGTTTCCCTGTGTCCGGGGAAGCCGGCGAGGGTCCGACCTGGCCCCCTCCGGGCCCGGAGCGCATCCCGGCGGGGCGGCCCCGCCGCCGGCTCCGGGTCCGCGGGGCAGGAACTGCCGCCCGACAATCCCAGATTAATTGAGGATTGAAGGGCTCCCTGCAGCCCCCCTGTCGCACGGCGGCTCCCGATCGATGTGAGCCCGGCTGCAGAGGGTGGAAGTGATTAATTGAACGATAAGCCGGAGCTATCATTTGGAATGTCATTAATGCGTCGGGGAGACATTCATTGGAGACAGACAGCGTTATCTCCGCTTTATCTTCAACAATGCATCACTTTTAATACTGCAGTTTAGAAACAAATGGGGGCTTTAGCCTTAGCCCTTCTCTTCGTGTTTATATTTTTGGAAGAATCACAACTAGTGGGAGTCTCGGGCTCGGCCCCCTGATAAATGAACATTAGCACTTTTTAGAACTACTGTATCAACAAAAAGAGCTGCAGGGCCGCAATAATTGGTGAAAAAGCAAACACTCCGCAAAGAGAGGCCAGGTCTGCTCTGTGTCCGGCTGATTGATGAATAAGTTACTGACATACAGCAGCTCACGGACTTTCCGGGTCGGGGCTCAGCACCCGTTCCTCCCCCGTTTTCCCACCTCTTCTCGCCCTTTCCCGGGGCTGTCCAGCAGCCCGCTGAAGCCAGGCTCTGAGCGTCCAGTGGAAGGGACAAAGGCGACCGGTTCACCCAGTACCGGACCCTGTTCGCAGCCCTCAAGGCTCCGCGCTCGGTGCCTGTCCTGCCCAGCCCGGGAGCACCTACCCGGGTGCCCCGAAGCCTCGGGTAGGAGGCAGAAGGGAGGGACCCCAAACTCTCCAGCACTGCTTTTACCGTCTTCGGGCTCATTTTTGATTGCGTTTAAATAACATTTTAAAAAAAAAATCAAATGAGACAGGACCCCAAGGAGAGCCCTGAAAAACTTTCACCAGACCCAGGCCCCGTGGGTGTAAGTGGGGGAGACAGGGCGAAAAAAAAAAACCCCGCTGCTTTTTTTTCTGGCTGTCAGGGGAAAGTGGGGGTGTCCTGTTCCGTCCCCCGCCGGCTTCATGCTGTTTGCAGGTTGCTCTCGCTGCCCCCTCGGGACTGAGTCTGCCCTGGCCCCTCTCAGGCGACGGTTGTCGTCCACACCCGCTCGTTGCTTCTCCCTGAGATTGCTAAATTTGCTGGGTTTATTGTGGTTTAATTTTTTGTGCTTTCTTTTTTTCTTAAAAAAAAAAAGACACAAAAAAACTTTTCTCGCTGAAAACAAACAAATAAACAGAAAAAATTCCGAACCCCGCAATTAGCTCCGGAGGGCACATCCTCTCTCCCTCTGAGCTTTCGACACCTTGGACTGTTTAGAAAGAGAGAGAAAGAGAGATGGTACCTTTTAAAAAAGTTTTCCTCTTAATCCCAGCCGGTTAAAATGTCCAGGGCCCCCTCCCGTTCTAATTCCCAGCTATCTCCCGAGGACTCTGTTTATACCTCGCCAGTAAACGCCGGGGTTTGAAACCTTGTCACTAATTGAGTGCTAACACTTCAGGTGCTATAGATTTGTTAAGAGCCAGTAGTCCAGAAATAGCCTATTAGGGTTTCCTTGCGAGAACTTGTGCCAATCTCCCGGGTCCCATCGTGGCGGCGGGAGCCGCTGGGACCCCGGGCTCTTTGCGGGTCCCCGAGGGCAACCCAAGGTCTTTTGGGCAGTTATTCCTTTCAAACGACTGGGAAGCCCTGGTTGAATAAATTCTTCCGGGGGGATCGCTGTGCTGCTGTGCGTGTCCGCCGTGGCGGGGTCCCACCGAGGGTCCCGGAGGGCGCTTGGGGGCTACTGTGGGTGACGGGGGCCAGGGGAAGGTTTTGCGTTCATCCCTCTGGAATTCTGCTGTGGGAAAAGACTTTGGAGCTGTCCAGGCACTCCGCTCTGCCGCAGCTAAAATCTCCTTTTCTTGCTACTTTTTTTTCCCCTTCTCTTTATTTCCCACGGGGTTTTTTTTTAAATTTAATTTTCATTCTCTTCTTTCCCCCCGGTCTTTTCAACCCCTAACGAAGGTCGCCTTTTCCGGCCGTCAAAAAAAAAAGTTTTGACCTTGACGTGAGGCCGGCCTTGGCGAGGGGCCTCCCCTGTGCCCGGTGCTCGGGTCTGCTCCGCTGCGAGCCGGGGGTTCCTCCGGGACAACCCCGCTGCCCGGTGGCGGGGCCGGAGCCAGGCGGCCGCTGCCAACCCCACCACCGTCCCCAGCGCCGCTGCTCGGCCTCCTCCTGCCCGCCGCTGTCGGATCCCAGCTCAGCCCCGCCGGGCACTTAGGAGATCATCGGGCCCCTTCCTTCCCTCCGTGCAAACCGGCCGGAGAGCGCGGATGCAGCCGGGCAGGCTGGTGTCAGGGCTCGCGAATGCAGCAGCCAGACAGCACAAAAATGCCTTCCCTTTATTACAGGACAATTTATGCAAAGCCCAAAATAAATCTCTCCGGTGCTGTTTCGGTTTTGGCACCCCCGGCCCCGCTCTCCGGCAGGCCGGGGCCGCAGAACGGGGGGGCGCGCCCGGGGGGTGGCCCGGTCGCTTCTTTCCGCCTCCGTCGGCGGCTCGGGTGGGGTGACTTGGGCAGGAGGACTTGGAGAGCAAATGCCTCCGTGGAGTTTCCCCTCCTGCCCTGGGCTCTGTGCCTGGAATCTGACAAGTAAGCTGGTTCTTGCACCTCGGGTGCTGGAAGTGGTTTTTTTCCCCCCCGGCTGAAGCGAAAGCTGGGAGTCGGACAGATAAATGAAAAGCTTTAATTTTACTCTGCCTGTAACTTTTTTTTTTCTGCCTGTAACTGTGCCGGGTTCGCTGGTGAATAGAGCGCGATGGGGGGTTCGCCGACCTCCCCGTCGCCCTCTCTCCGTTCCCGGGCAGCGGTCGCGTTATTAGCTCTTGTCCCGGACCCGCCGGCTTTCTCCGCTCCAGAAAAAGTTTTTTAATGCGTCCAGGTACTCCCAAAAGCGCTTGTTCGTTACGTTTTCATAGGTAACTCGTTCGGGGCAAGATCAATACGGTGATTTTTAGGGACGGGGAATTAGACCAGCGAAGAGACTTTCTTGCGACAACGGTTTGGAACACGCGTCCCGCAGCCAGGGCGCGCCGGTGTCTGGTGATGGACAGGAAAACTGTTTCAAAAACGAAATACCTGCCGGGCACTAGGAAGTCTGGGCTCTTTCGAAGGACAAAGCTCTAAACGCGGTGGGTCTTTGTCCCGATCTGCCTTCCCCGGGCAGACAGTTCCCACCGGCTCCGGTGGGAAGGGGAGCGGCGCTTGGCCGGGAAGCCTGAAACTGCCGCAAGATTTCAGGGTGTTTGCAGCTTGTCTGTCCGCACGATGTTTTCCAGAGAAGATAAAGGTCTGACTTCTCGGATACTTCCTGCTGGCCGTGCAAATCCGATCCGTCTTGCGATGTCACCGTGCGCGCTTGGCGCTCCTCGGGAGACCGGGGGGGGCCGGGACAGCGGGCAGAGCCGGTCGGAGGGAGTCACATTTAACATGAGACGGTGTTTGGGCTTTATTTGTCTTAGAAGTGTTCTATCCTCCCACACACACCCGCAGAGGTGAGGGACCGGCCGCGTTCCCAGCATTGCCCTGCCCGGGGATGCCGGCAGGTTTCTCCCGGGACTGCGGGTTTTCCCGGGGCTCCCGCAGCGCGACCCATCCTCTGGAAAAGCCCCTTCCTGAGGGATCAGCTCCGCCGAGACGGATGGGAGGATGAGCCCGGGCGAGTAGAATTACAGAGCCCTGACCCCCACCTCCTCCTCGGCGTCTCCCGGCCGCGTCCCCTTCGCTCCGGCACTGCCCAGCCTGTGACCCACAACCGGAGAGCCATGAAATCGGCTGGCCCGGGGCAAGCCGCGGCCGGGAGGGGTGTGTGTCCCTGTCCCCTTCCCTGTCCCCTCCGCTCCCGCGGGGCCTTGCCGGGATGGCCGACTCTGCCTTTCCTGCCTGTCCACTTGCTTCAGAAAGGCAGATTCCCGAGGTGGGAATTCCCGGGACGGCCGCGCTTCTCTTCCCGCACTTGGAGCTGGGCCGCCCTGGGGGAGCCTCGCTGCTGCCCTGTAAAATGCGCCGCCGCTCCTGAGGGGAGCCCCGCGCCTCTTTCAGGTAACAATAAATAATTCTTTAAAACCACAACAACCACCCCTTCCAAAAACCAAAACCGTCTCCAAACTCAACAAAAACCCACCACCAACCAACACCAAAATAAAAAAAAAAAAAAGGAAGGAAGGAATACCCCCAGCTACTGTGGAACTCTAGGACTTGCGGTTTTATTTTTGCCCTGAGACGCGCGTTTGGCAGAGCCGGTATCTCCTTTCCTGCTCTTGAATCCCGCAAATGGAGGCGCCGGGAAAACTTCAGCCCTGTCGGGGCTCCCGGACGGTTCATCCCTGGAGCAGGATCAGGACTTTGAGCTGGGTTTATTTTTCGAAGCGGGGAAATGATCCATTGTCGGATTTTGTGATGTGGGTCGGTTTCTCCGAATGGTCCCTTTTCTGTATCCTCTCCTGAAAGCTAAAACTCCGTGTGTTCCGTGGCTTGTTTTACAGAGAGAAAAACTGCTGGGAAGAAATCCTTGCAAAATTAAAATATGTAAGAAAGAGAAACTGGTAAATACACTCACGGGAAAGTGTTTTCATCAGCCCGATGAATGTACAATTCATCGTACAGAAATCACGTATATTTCAAG
Source organism: Atrichornis clamosus (assembly GCA_013400975.1). NCBI lineage: Eukaryota > Metazoa > Chordata > Aves > Passeriformes > Menuridae > Atrichornis > Atrichornis clamosus. The sequence goes on along the minus strand of WBMZ01009757.1, from coordinate 31,810 downwards.
CGTGTGGCAAGTAGAAAAGTGTAGAAAGAAACGAAAATCTTGTAAAAGTTCTTCTAAACTTTTACCTTTTTTTTTTCTTTTCTATTCTGGGTAAAATTGTCAAGTTTCGGATATCTTTGCGAGTATTTTTATTATTATTCTTATGTCAAAGGAACGCCGCATAAATAAAATCAGATCTGAATTTTTATTCCCTAAATCCTGCATTAATTATCAACTCGTTTTTCAACGGTAGAGGGAAAAGCACCCTTTTAAATTTTTTTTTTTTTCCTGGGAGCCCTGACAATCCAGCAAAAAGAACTGGAGGAAAGGAGGGAGAAGTGCCCGCGGTGCCTCGGTGCTTTTCTTCCTGCCAGTTCTGTGCGATCTCTGCCCGTCCTCAAGCCCAGCCGCCGCTGATGCCTTTTCTATTTGTCACTTAAAGAACAAAAAAATCCGAGTGAAATGCAGGAAACGTTAAACACCCTTTAATTTCGCGGGCAGGGTTTATTTCTTACAGAACTGAAAGGATTTGGGGTTGGCTGTTGCCACTTTCGTATTCTTTTGTACGCTGCTCTCCCGGGCGGTGCTCGGGGGTTACTTTTGGTTTTTAATTACATCCTATCTTTCGCGCCTCAAAGCTAAAATTAGTGAGAGGAGCCGGCGGGGGCTGCGCTGTTTTTGGGAAAGGCGGATCCGCGGGATGAACCCCGAGGAGATGCCCGGAGGAAGGGGCTGGGTGGATCTTGGCGTTCCGCAGCCCGTCGGGATGCTGGGCTGGGTGTCACCCAGGGGTGTTGGGGGCTGGCGGACAGCGGGCTTCCCTCAGAGCTGATTTTGTAAGCCAGGACAGGGATGTCCAGCCCTTGCTTCCGTTATTGCTCTGCTCACTCTCCTTGCAATCCCCGGGCCGAGCATCTCCGGAGCTCTGCAGCTCCAGGGTTACGTGGCATTCCTGGGGCAGCACCTGCTACAAGGGGAGGCAAGAGGGAGCACAGGGGTGATGGTGCTGCAGAAACGCCGCTTGGGCCCGCCCTCCAGGCCCTGTCTCTCCAGCTCCCTGAGGCAGTGGTTTGGGAATAGGACCCTGGGGAGCCACTGCAGCGTTTTGGGGCACCTTCACATTTAAGGTTAGAGCTGGAGTCAGAAAAGCTCCCTTCCTCTCATTTCTGTTGTTTCTTTGACCCTGGCCCAGTGCAGTTTTGATTTGCAGCCTAGATCAGAGCTCAAGAGGACATTTCCTCCTCCAGTGTTTCTCTGGGCAAAGAGGCACCAACAGATTTTTTCCATAATGATGAAAACATCTGGCCGTCTCCGGGCTGTCAGGCTCTGCATTGCTTCTTCCCAGATCCTTCCCCGCTCCAACCCTGAGCACAGCCCCTCTGTGCCCCGGGGCACTCCCGACCTCCGGCTCCAGCTCGGAGATACTCGACACTGACTGCACAGGGGGACTGGCTCCTCCAGGATCCTCACTCCTTGGGTTTGGAAACACCTTTTAGGCACAGCCAGCCCGGGGAGGTGGAAATCTCTATCCTGAATTATTTTCTGAGGCTTTTTCCCTTCACTGTGTCCAACAGAAGTTGTTTCCACCACTACATCCATCCGTGTAGTCCAGGATTAGCTGCTCCATGGCTTCCAGCCCTCCTGTTAGGCACAGCCTATCCTGGAGTGAGGGGGTGCATCCATGCTTTCAGCCAGGGAACTGATCTTCGCTGTCAAAACATGCCTTGGGAATAATGTGCCCTTGGTTTTGTGTGTGTCACAGCTGGATCGTGCATTCACTTAAAAAAAAAAAAAAGTAAAAAGTCAATAAACTCCCAAAAGAGAAATAACGAAACATGTAAGCACTGATTCAGTAAGAGCCTAAAGTCTTGGTCAAATTTTAAATACCTGAATTACAAGGATCACTTGTAGTAACAGAACTGAGGTGAAAAATTAGGAACTTTATTACATATTGTGATTTAAAAGAAAGCAAGTCATGAAATTGAACTGACCCTGGAAAGTGAACAAAGGTACATCCAAGTGGAATGACTGAAAAAATAAATATGTTCTTAGGCCACAAGAAAACACTCTGAAAGATGCATTTGGCTCCAAGTAGTCAGAGCAGCCTGAGCCCTGTCCAGAGCAACTCTCAGGATTTCAGCATATAAAAGGAAAGGGGGCGATGTCCTATGTTTAAAAATATGACTTTACTTAGTCCCAAGGAAGAATAAACAAAGCAAAGGCAAAATCCTAAATGTCTCTAGAGAAAAAAGTGTTTAACCACAATTCTAAACTATCCTTTTCCTTGTCCCTCCCCACTTTTTAAAAAATGGACAAATAACAGCCAAGCTCCAAAGCATTGTGTCATATTCCAGCCTCTCTAGCTTTACTCTCATTGATGCCAAAGTTCATGAAAGAACAATAATATTTACAAAATATGAACCTGATCCAGTAGTTCACATTCAGGCAATGCTCTGCTCTTGAGGTGATGGAAGCTGTGGCGAAACAGAGCGGAAAATGCCCGTGTATCTCCTGTCCTGGGAACTTAAATTTCCTCAGGGATGTGAAAGCTCTGCTGGGCTGATCCGTGGCTGAGGCTTTCAGTGCTGTGCAGGAGCAGGCAATGGACTCATCACTGCTAGGGTAACTCCGTGGTGGAGATCTAATGGAAGCAGACTGTATCCATTTGCTCGGTTGACTCTCCCTCCTGTTCTCATTCCCACCACATTTATTCTGAACGACTTGTTAGCATTAGCTGGATTAAAGTTCCAGTAGGATAAAATGTCCTGCAATAGATTCCTAGTCTACAGTTTGAAGGGAGTGAATGCTGTTGTCTCTGTGTACATTTTTATTGTAAGCTCCACTGGCCCTGGAGTAAACCTTCATTTTGCTAAAGACTGTTGCATGACTGGAGCCACTCTGAACTTCTTTTTATATGTATCACACATGAGCCAAAATGAGGTGAAAAGGACACTGTGCAAAGTCAGGCCCTCGGCACTCAGGATGTGACTCTGTTGTGTACATTCCCTGTCAGGCTTTTGGGTTTATTTCACATTTGCTTTTTTCCCCTAAAGCCTGTGTCTCCCAAAGTGCACGGGATGCACAGTGCTTGTGCAGCAAGCAGCCACCCAATATTTAGTTTTATCCCTCTTGCTGAGCTCCTAGCAAGATCCTAAGCCCCAGAGACAGAGCTTTTCAGTTCCTCTTTCATTTCAGGAGTGTCCGAGTGCTTTGAAGGTCTGAGAGGTTCTGCCTTTGCCTATCCCATGTGTGGGGAGGAAATAACCCAGGAGTTTAAGGTGCAGAGCTTGAGCTTAAAAGCATCCATTGATTTGGGGTACTCCCTGTGAGATAGCTGCAGTGTGAATGAAAAGAATTTTTGATGTTAAAAGATGCTGCAGTATTCCAGGCATGGAGAAAGCCTGGAGAAACTGCTACTTAGTGGGAGATAACTTGGTTATGTTTAGGTGATCCTTATGTAGATGACAAAAATTCCTGGTTCTGGTACAAAGATCAAATCTTTTCCTAAAGGCAGTGATGTGCTGCAGTCACTCAGAGATCCTCAGGATTTTTTCAATGTATTATTTTCCAGACTTGCTCTCCCCTGAGGATTTAAAAAAAAAAACCCAGGTAGATACAGGTTCCAAAAAAATGGCAGGTACCATTTTGGCTCATCTGCTAAAAAGTGCTCAGCAACTGAAAATAATGGAAATATGAAGCAAGACTCCATTAGGTGGGAGACCCAGGGATGAGGATGAGATGCTGTCTCCCGTTGACCAGACTGGAAAGCTTTTGTGTATGAACAAGCAACAGGCAAAAAAATGGAGCTCGCCTGGGGTAAATGCCCTGAATTGATAATTTACAACCTGTCCTCCCACTCAGGCAGCCCCTTCTTTTCTGGGTTGAGAAAATCTACTGCAGACAGGTGCCACCAACGTGTGCATCTGTCCCACCTGCAGACAACTGGACTGTTCTAAAGCTATAAATATGTGGAGTTCCTTCCTGTTTGCTTACTTTCCATTTTGTAAAAGTGAAATCCATCTAGTTACGGTTTTTCAGGGGAATAGTCCATTTGCACAAACTTTCAGCATCCTGCCTACTGCTTTTTACAGGGAATGCTGTCTCAGTCTGCTTTGCACCAGCTCCGCCTGGTTTTGGACACCCCATCCTTGGAGTGGGTTTGCTTTAATCAGTTGTGGTGGGACATTTTTCTGATGGGAAAGGCTCCCCTTAGGAACAGAAGCTGTTGCCTCATCGGAAAGGTGTGAGGTGGGCTTAGCTTTTGATCACTTTTTAAACTCAGACTCAATGTGACCAATTCCACGACCAAAACACCAACGCATCCTGTCAAACCCATCCCTTTCTCCTTTCTGCCCTCGAAGGCTTGAGATAAGCAATAGTGAGATGTCTGGCTGGCTGATGGAACCAGCAGTTCCTGGTCTGATCCATGCCGGGCTACAGCACAAGTGTCTCCCAAGGATCACAGAGTAATATGTTTTATACAGTACATGCTGGTGGGTAAATTTAGAGTTGACAAGTCCCTTCCACAATTGGAGGACTCAAGGACAGTCGTATCAGGTGGCAACTGGCCGGGGGAGTATTTATAATCCATTTGCTGACTGGAATTAATATGAATCTGTCATCCCTTGTGCCACTTGGGAAACCACGTAACCGAGGGCTGATGATGCCAGTAGCTGTGGGTGATCTTTTTTGGCAATAGCTGAACGTGTTTTTCCCAACTGATTTCAGAGCAGAACGTTGTCGCTGAGATAAGGCACTGTCTGGATGCTCTGAGCTCTGCAGACTTGGGGAAACAGGGCGTTTGACACGGGCAGCAGATTGTGGTGTGGGTGCAGCCAAGGCACAGCTGGTGTGTCCCAGGAGCTGACACAGCTGTCTGGGAGCGCTCAGAGCCTCTGCCCTCGTCATGCAGAGCAGCACCTCGTGCTGCTGTCTGGTTTTAGCAGGAAGTGCGCTCTGCTGTCCGTGCCCGCATACATGGAACTGGGGCTTTGTTCTGACCAGGAGGAGCACGGCCTGGGCAGCTTCTCCAAGGAAGGGAGGTTCTTGGCTCCTTTCTTTCCAGCTGGAGACATGTGTTCTATCTGTTTCCCCTACCTGTTTGATGTAGGTCCTTCCCTCGGCCCTCTGACTTTTGTCTGGGTTAAAACCAGCTGTGAGTTTTATCCAGAGGAGCGCCCCACAAAGCTGTGCCCCCACAGTGGGGCTGTGAACAGACACCCAAGTGCTGCTGTTCAGCAGCCTCTGCTGGGCTGGAGCTCCTGCTCGCTTGGGAGAAATGACAGCTGTGGATCGAGGTTTCCTGACAAATATCACCACCCCTTGGCATTGCGGCTGGGTGACCCTGTGTTAACATTTGTGCTCCAACATCCCCAGCACTCATCCTCCTCCGATGGAAAAGCTGCCTCAGGCTGTGCTGTGGAGCACATCCCAGCCTGGTGTACCTGTGGTGGGTGCTGAGGAACCCCTGATGTGACAGTGGGAGTGAGGAGCAAACGCTGGGTAGAGCCACGGGGGGTGTGATGTTGATGGAGAGGTCTTTGGAGCAGGATCCATCTTTTAGTGGATGTTTGGGCAGCACTTGCACAGCAGCACGGTCCAGACTGGGCTTTTCCTTCACTGAAAGGGCTGCCAGGTCTTGGCAGGGGCTGCCCAGGGAGGTTTGGAGTCCCCATCCCTGGAGGTGCCCAAGGAAGGCCTGGACGTGGCACTCAGAGCTCTGGGCTGGGGACAAGGTGACCAGGCACAGGTTGGACTCGATGATCCTGGAGTTGTTTTCCAACCTAAATGATTCTGTGATTCCTGTTGTAACAGCTTTTATTTTAAAAAACCCCACAAAATACCAATGCAAATGTAATTTTGCGACGTTATTTTCTTGTTTATTGGCAGACATTTAGGTTGTATTTTAGGCTGGCTTCTAAGTCACTTCCTAATAGGAAAGATGAAGCCTAGGTGAAAACTTCAGTGAAAATGATGGGCTGCTTTCTGGCTCTTGGAAAAGAAGCGACGTGATTTGATTATTTAAATTTTTTTCCTTAGGCCTTCTGCTTTAGTAGGTGTAGTAAATGACAATAAAAGCTGGGATTGTTATAGCTGACAGGAATTTGATAAAGTAACCCACAGGGATGTCCTCTGCCTAATCCTCTGGTGACCCTCAGCCTGGGGAACCCAGAACCCCCCTCCTGCTGATGCTCTCTCCAGGCCCTGGCTGTGCAGCTCCTTGCCCATCCCAGATGGACATGGCCAGGTTTCAGACCTCTGTCACATGGGACATTTGGAAAAAAGAGCAGAAATCTGGCCTGAAGCTTCCAAGCAGGGAATTAGATTTCATTTCCTATTTTCTGCCCATGGACTGGGTGGAATTGGGACTGGATGGTTACAGAGGCAGTGCAGGTCACTAGAGGAGCCTTTCTTTCCCTCCTGTCTGTGTCTCCAAGGCCCTGTGTGTGCACTGATGGCTGAGCACGTGCACGGCAGTTTAATTCTTAAAAGTTTCAGATGTTGCTTCTAAAATGAACACAGGGAGAACTGTTCTTCCTTTGGGATGGCTGCACTGTCTTTCTAAACTCCCACATCCTCCTGAAATGGGAGGTTTTGCCCTGAGAGACCTCTTATCTTCTTTGAGTTAGATTTTATTCTATTTTTAAAGAAAATTGAATTGCCTGCTAAATCTGAGGAGGATCTTGCATCTTACAGTTCCAAATGTAAGTTCCTAGAAGTTTTAAATGAGACTTTAGACAGGTTTGATGGGCTTAGGGCAAGTAAAGTAACTGCAGATAATATAGAGAATTTACCATTTAGCCTGAGGCTGCATGGGAAGGGAATCAAATCTCTCTGGTTTGGCACTTTGCATGCACATAGGGAAAACTGTACTGTAACCCACAGCTTGCTTCACACCAGATCTTTTCACTGTCTGAATTTGACTCCCAGCCCACGTACGTTTCAGAGGAGAACTAAATTCTGCATCCCTAAATCACATGAACTGCTGGAAGTTGGCACAGATTTGTCCCCAAACAGAAACCAGAGAAAAGGCTTCATTCCAGAAAATCTGTTGCCAGATGGTCATTTTGAGCAGAAGGAAAAGAAGAAAATGTTAAATACTGCTCTGCTTTAAAGCGTGGTTTCATAAATGCAGCTTAATGCACAGTAATGTTATTGGCTGTTCTTTCCAAAGAAGTTAAGAGGTGGATGTATGTGTGTAATTTATCAATGTGTCTGTTCCCTGAAATTAATGGAAAAGACGTGTTTAAAGCCTAAATTCTTCTATATTGCATCTCCTTGTATTCTTTTTCTCTGCATAAACCCCATCACCCCGTACCACTCGTTATCCACCACAGGTCCTGCTGTTCATCGTGGTTATTTTTCAGGTACTTATTTCTCCTGGTGCTTTTTCCTGGCATCACCGACAGGTCTGTAATGGCCTGGTTCCTCTCATCCCCTGCTTCTGAGGACAGACACTGCCTTTGCCCGTCTGCTGGTATCTCACCTGTCCCTCACAAGTTCACTAATGGCCCAGATAACCGGCTCCTCCAGCATCCAGGGATAAAATTCCCCGGGGACAGCTGATTAGGAAATATCCCTCTTTCCAGCTGGTTCTGTCCCCACTCAAAACTGAGCTCCCGCTCTGTCCCTGCTGTTCCTTGTGGTCACTGTCGGTGCTTTAGGTGAGGAGAGGAGCCGAGTCAGGGGTTGTTTGTTCCCCTGTGTTCGTTCCCCAGGCAGCTGCTGATCCTTTTCCCTGCTCTTTACAAGACTGTGATTAAAAAGTGGTTTAAACAAGTTGAGCTCCTCCTTTAGAGGAGCAAAAAGGAAAGTCAGCATTGTTCGGCTGTTGGTTAAACAAAGCTCACGAAAACAATCGAGCTGTTCTTCCCCTGTGCCTCAGCCCCGCTACACCAGCGAGGGAGGGCTCAGAGCAGGGCCCAGGCTCTGCTCGGGGGTGCCCAGCAAGGGCACAAGGGGAACGGGCAGGGACTGGTGCCCAGGAAATTCCAGCTGAACACAAGGAAAACCTTTCTCCTGTGCAGTAGATGAGCAGTGGCACAGCGACCAGAGAGGGTGTGAAGTGTCCCTCCGTGGGGATATTCCAGAGCAGTCCGGACACCATCCCGTGCCCTGTGCTCTGGGATGGCTCTGCTGGAGCAGGGAGGCGGCACACTGGTCCGGATGGTCCCTTCCATCCTGACCCATTCTGGGATTCTGGGATACCTGCGGGTGCAGCAGTTGCGGTGCTTTCCCAGCCCCTCTCTCTTGCTGTGTGCAGCGCAAGGTTGCCTTCAAGTGAACGCAGAAAGGTACTGCAGAGAGGGAGGGATGAGGGCTGGGGACGTCTGGAACGATGCAGCTGATCTGGGAGCTGCACTCCGAGCTCTGGGGTTCACAGGACAAGAGAGGTTGTGAATAAAAAACACGACGGAACAAAGCCCCACCCCAATAATTTGAGAAAATATCCATAACTTTGGTAACCCCGACCAGAATCTGTGGCGTGCACAACTCCCTGAGTTCAGAGAGTTGCAGTTTCTCACTTCTGCACAGAGATCCAAGCTGTGGCTTTGTGGGAAAAGTGGGTGTTGCCAAAAAGAGTCAAAACTTCGCCTTTGAGAGTCAACACCCGATGTGGTGGCTGTTCTTACCCCTCCTCTGGTTAAACTCACAGGGTTTTTCTTCAGTAGAAAGAAGTTTTTAAGTGCACCCGCACAGCCCCACAAAGGGGCAGGTTCTCCCTGCAGTGTGCAGAAGGATGAGCTTTGCTCTCCTTCCCAGCAGCACATTGTTCTGCTTTTGTTGTAATGGAGAATTAAAAAATCTGACGTCTTAGTGATAGGTAATTTTGGCCCATTTAGATTATTTTTCTTCTTAAAAAAAAAAGCAACTTCATAAATAATGACAAAAATGATCTGAGTGTTAATTTCCTGAAAATAGCTTTCTTAAATTTTATTTTCTTTTACTAAAAAAGCCCTTGAAATAATATCTTAGCGTTTACTTACAGTTAATATCAATTTTCCACTGTTTCAAAGCCCACTGGGCATTTTTATGGTGGTTCTAAATAAATATTATTTCAATTTTTAGTACTTTCACCTTCTCTGCTGTTACTCTCAGAGTTTTATGAGAAACCTAGATACTGACAGGAGAAAGCTGAGCTCCTCTCCAGAAGTGAGGAGACCTGACTAAGAATGTCATCAAACAAATTGAAAACCTAAAGCAAACAGCTCCACGTGCTCTGTGTCCTCTCCCCATCCTTGCCGTGTCTGATGTTTCTTAAACAATTGGGAGGTAGGAGAGTGTGAAGGGTCTTCTGTCCTTCCTGACGCTCTAAATCTGCACGGAAGATACTGTGGGAAATCTGGGATTGGGGAACAACGTGCTAGAGGTTGTGGGGCCATATTTGAGTTTTTAGGCTCCTGCTGCTGCTTTTGTGTGGACAAATCACATTTGTTTCCTTCTCGTTGTGGACGTGGCTGTGCAGGGTGGGCTGGTGGCTGCCTGAGGGTGTGCTGAGAGCAAATCTCACGGGGAGATTCAAGCAGAGAATTTAGCAGATATCTTGGTTTTAGCTGGGTGAAAAGCAGCCCCAGGCTGTGAAAAGGAGCTGTGAAAAGGAGCTGTGAGGGCACAAGAGTTTGACAATAAAACACCGAATCCCACAAACTATTCCCAAGTTCGGCTGGGTTGGGGTTTGTCTGGGATGCCAGATGCCATAACTCCTCATCCCCAATCTAAATCTTCCATTTGTTGTCAGTTTTGCTCCTGGTTGCAACCGCAGGTCCTTCGGGTCCACCCCTCCGTGCTGCTGCCTGCAGAAGGTGTTTTCCTCCCTCTTGCTGAAGATGGTGCTGCAGAATAGGGAATTGTGGCTCTGGGAGAGGAGCGTGTGGTGGGCATCGCTGCTGGGGGACAGGCCCTTCCCTCCCAAATCTGTCCCCATGGCTGTGAGGGGGGCAGGAGCTGCCGGCAGCACGGGGGGACCCGCTGGGCTGGGGTGAGGGAGGGAACCCCGACAGCGCTGGGGAGGGCTGGGGGTTGCTTCTCTCCTTCCTTCCCAGGGAAAACCAACTCACTGGTGATCCTTCCATCTCCTCCCTGCTCCACAGATATGGGGGTGTCGGGGCAAAATGGGTGGAAGTTCCTTATCTGCCTTTGCCATGTTGCTGTGCCTTTCCTGCACCATGCTCAGGAGGGAAGGGCAGCTTTGGTTTGAGGGTGCTGCTGGTCCAGAGCCACGGGATTCACGTCGCTGACATTGTCTTGCTTCAAATGCAGATATTCGTGCCACGAACCCCAGTGCTGCCCCAGACTGATGTGGGCTGTGGTCCTTCCCTTGCAGGAATGCTGGTTCACAGTTTGCAGTCGGACTTCCTGGCTAACTGCTCTGGGGAATCTCGTGGCAGAGGTTTAGGATGTCAAAGCCCCCAGTTCCCCACCTGGTGTTCTTGTGGGACAGGACAAGCTGCACTTCCAGATCTTCACTCTGATAACTTGGGGGTTTTTTTGGCGGGGGGCACACTGACCTTTGTCAAGGGCTTCAGCTGAGGTAACAAACTCCTCCCGCGGGGGAGGTGTGTGCCCCACGGGGCAGGTTCTGCTCCAGGAGTGGTGACCCTCAGCCAGTCACAGCAAAATCCTGCAGGGATCTTAATCTGGTCTGCTGTGGCTGACCAGAGGATGTAGGTCAGCGCCCTAAATACAGCCCTTGCGCTACGTTTGTTCTGGGTTTTGCCATACCTGCACACATTTATTTACAGTTATTCCACTTATCATGTGTTTATTCAGATTCTCAGGAGGAGACTCTATTCCATAAGAAAATTACACACGGCATCTTTTTTTAAAAAAGGTTTTCTTTTCCCCGCTTTTTTTTTTGGACAAAACTTAGTTTTCTTTTGTGATTTATCTTAAAATTTATCAGGATTGATAATGGGAATTCAGAAAAGAAGTCATGAGAAGGAATCACCATCTAAATTAAACTGTCTAATGTATCAACTACAGATGAAAAATAAAGTAAGTGTATAAAGGCCTCTTCTGCATGTAAAGCTGATTTATTAAGGTTATTTTTAAGTAGTGAGTGAAACGAAGTATTTTTGCTGGTCAAGGTCTTCGCAGTTTTAGTACTAGCAGGATGTATTCTGAAAAACCTTTTCACGGCTAGAAGAGGAAAATAAACTTTCTGCTTTTCAATTAATTAATTAACGCCTGAATGATAGAGCACCCCAATCAAACTGATGGAATAAATCGGAATGGACAATTCTGGTTGTTTCTTCCATACCTGCAGTAAGAGTCATTTTCCTCCAAAGCTCGTTGAGCTTTTTGACATCTTCTGGTCATGGTCTGTGGCTTCCACCATTTCAGCAGTTTGACTTTCCTTTAAAACATTGTCATCATGCATAATTTGTGCAATTTTTCTCTACAGTGCAAAGGATTTCAAGAGATGATGGTATAATTTTGATTCTATTTCTGATGTTATTTTAAATCCACGTGGGCGAAATGAAAAAACGCCAAATTTAATAACTTAATGCCCATTTACACCCAGAGCCCCCACTGGCTGCCTGTGTACAACCCAGCAGGTACTTTCAGGTTGACACTGGTTTTGCTGATGGCGTTGGCCTTGACTGGGTGGGATTTCTTATTTCCTCCTCTCATCCTCATGACATTTATTCTTATGGCACACAGCCCTACGAGTCGTTGTGAGGGGTTTGGACTTTTTCCATCTGAGCCCACAGGACTCTGCTTCCAAGTACCAGCTGGAGGTGTTTTCCCAAAGCTGCAGCCTGGCATGAGCAGACTTGGGGCACCAGGCACTGCTCTGTGTCGATTTGCAAATTCGGGTGTCCTGCTTGACCTCCTGCTGCTGCTCCAGAAAGCCACCAGCCTGCAGGAGGTCCTGGGTTGTACCTGCCGGCCCCAGGAGCATGTCTTGGATGACAAAACACGGATCAGCTGGCTCCTGACACCTGTATTTTGGCGACAACCCCCTTCCATCCCTCACCAGGCACTGCTGTTGTGCTGCGTGCTTTTGAGCGAGTCACTTCTCACTGCTCCTTTCATCCTTTGCTGTGGCTGTTTTCAGCGTCCCCTCCTTGGTCCATGGGCTCTTGTACCTTGTATTTACCTGGGTCTGAGGAGGAATACCAAGGGAAATAATCACGTGGCCCCAGCTGCCCACTGCAGCAGGTCTGACAGGTCCAGCTGGCCGAGCACGGAACCTTCCCTTCCTGGTGTGTGCTGGGCACAGCTCGGGCACTATGCGGGGCACTGCCCAGAACTCCGTCCTGCTCGAAGCTGGGACTGTCCAAAATCTGGAATTTGGCTAGGACAAGAGAACCAGAAAATTGTTGGATGGGTGCAGAAATAGCAGGGGATGTGTTGGTAGAGGACACAAAGTTATCAGTGTTTGGATTTTCCCTTCCTGCTGGACACGCACATCCCTTGGCTTTCGGGGCAGAGTTTTCAGGGACCAGAGCAGCCTCCCTTCTGTGCTATGCTGTGTGCACACGAGGCCTCATTAGCAGCTCATTAGTAGTCAGTGGAGAGGTAATGTCTCTGGAGTAATTTCTCTACTCTCTGTGCTTTCCACGTAATCCCGGTCTCAGCGCAGAAGATGGCCCTCCTCAGGGAAGGGTCGAGTTGAGTTTGCCTCTTGAAACACACCCACAGTGAGCACATTCTGCCATCAGCTCCACTCTCTTGAAATCCCTGTCAGAGGGAATTGTGGAGCAGCTGAGAGTCCCCATTTGCCTTCACATCTTTCCATACCTTCTCTGTTCCTGCCCTTCCTGTTTTGTCTATTCTTACACTTTCAGTTTGTTCATTTCCTCTCTCTTCCTTATCTCCTCATTTTTTCCTCTCTCCTCTCTACCTCCTTCTCTTCCTTTCTCTCTCGCTGCTGGATATTCTGAGCAGTGACAGCAGCCTCTGGGAGCTGGAATCCAGGGAGATAACAGCATTGCCATGAGAATCAGTCTGCTCAGCTACAGTTAGCCCTGCTGATATCTTTCACCTGGGCAGAGTGAAAGATATCAGCCTTATCGTTGCTACTTCTTGGAAAATGAAGGGTCACAGATACTGATCAGAGATAGCATGACTCTGGCATTTCCCTCTGGTTTTCATGTGGCTGGAATCCCTTTTTGGCTCCCTTCTCCCTGTGATTAGTTTTGCATCCCTCTGGTTCAGCTGTGCTGCTGTCAGATGGAAAGCAGGCACTGAAGTTTTCCAATGCTGCACGGCTGGAACAGAGACCACAGAGACCCCGGGAAAATTCACCTGGTGTGAGGGACACCACATCCAGGAATCCTGTGCGTTCCCGGAGTTCAAAGCCAGAAATAAAATAACACATCAGGGGCCTCTTTCTGCTAAATCACTGGCTGTCTTTGAAAGGTATTGAAGGGCACAAGGCAGAGCCAGCTGGGAATGCTCGTGTGGGGCTGATCCAAACCCACCCTGCTCCTGGCTGATTGCACAGCTCCTCACTGCGGATATGGAGAAGTTGGCAAATGCTCCCACAGAATTTTTTTCCCACCCTGGATGGGCTTTAGCATCTGTTTCTGAAGTCTGGAGACAATGGGGTTGTCCTTCCTGGCCTGTGTTTTCATGGCAATTTCACCTATCTGATAAAGAGAAACCAGAGCCAGCTTTGTTCTTCTGTGATGGTTTGGGTTTGTTGGTTTTTTTTTTTTTTTTTTGTGAGCTGTGAGATTGCAATCAGAACAAGAGTTTTGGATTTATCCAATCCCAAACAGCAGACTGGGGGCTCCAGCCCTCCTGTCACCCCCCTGCAGCTCTGTCAGTGCCGCGGGAGGGTCCCTGGGCCCGTTTTCGGGCAGAAGGAGTAACCTGTGAGTGTGGGGGTGTGTGTCCTCAGGTGTACGAGAGCCGGGGTTGTGCAAGCCTTCCTGCGGCTGTACCGAGGTGCAGCTGCACCTGTGGCACTGCAGTGGCAGCCAGGGCCTGGTGCAGGGCCAGGGCATCTCCTGGCTTGAACTGACCCGTGCCTTTCATGTCCCGTCCTTCCCGTGCGTCACTGGGGTGCTTCCAGCAGCTGGGCACACGCTGTGCCTGCTGCAAAGGGCCACCGCCCTGGATGAGCCCTTCTTTTCCTGCTGGTGTTGCTCCAAAGCCAGCTCTCAGTGGCATTACCTGGTTTTACGGCCCCTGAAAGATTTTAAGTTTTCATTTTCTTATCCTTGCGGGAATGGCGAAGATCGGAGAATACTCGTGTTTTTCTTTCCAAGATAAGGTCGGGTGTTGCACCGGGGACTTTTTTTATCCTATAAAGTCTGGGCTTCCCACTGCAGCCTCTGCCCTCTCTGTCCTGCCTGTGCCTCATGCTGGTAGAGAACATGATCCTCCTGTGAGCTGCTCACAGCCCTTAGTCCCGACAGAAGAAAACATAGGTGAAGCGCCAGAGGAATGTGAATCCAATAAATTGCAACATTTATGTTTATCTGACCTTCAGTGTTTACAGGGTTGGCTGGCAGCGGCGTGAGAGAGGGTTTGACCAACTTGTTGGTCAGCTGGACCGAAATGCTGTCTCTGGTCAGCCTGGCAATGCCCTAAGGACAGCTTGTTCCAAGCAAGCTCCTAAATGAATTTGTGTGCCTAAATGGCATCATCACACGTCCTCACTACTGTCTCTGGTCCTTTCTCACTCCACCCCTTCAGGTTTTTTATTTCTGTGGTATTGCTCAGAAACACTGCTGTATTTCCCCAAATAAGTGGTATCATCCTGCTACCATTTTCCTTGGGGAGGTGTAGCTGATCTTTTCTCCTTTGGAGAGAGGGCCTGACCTTTCATCCAGGCTGTGCTGAAGCTGTGATATGTGACCAGCAGAAAGAAAGTGTAGCACGGCCAGAGTTCAAGCCATATGGTATGTAATGTCATAAACCCTAGTAAACTTCATTGCAGATTTTTAATATCAGTATTCAAGTCTTGTCTTTGTCAGGCAATTCTGGATTCTGTGGGAAGGCACTCTGGATTGCCTGCTCTTTCTTGGTTTGCAAACGGTCTGTGCTTGGGGAGTGCTGCATAAAAACCCCGTGCCTCAGATCAGGCATTTCTGAATGTGGGAAGTTTGAGAACAGATTATTTTCAGCCTCATCTATTTTCTGATTTTGACAAGACTGTCCCTGATAAGCCTATGGAGTCAGGAAAGCTTCAGTGATTCCCAGCTCCAGCAAAAGCCTAATCCCAATGTCCTGCTATCATCATTAAGATGTTTGATCAGAGGTTTTGATGAACTCATGATTAGGCCTTTAATTATTATCCAAGGCTAATTCCCCAGTCCTGAATCGTTGGCTGTGACCAGCTTTCACTAGTCCGTGTAACACAGAGCACAAAACACATCTCCTTTTCCGGGAATCTGCAGAGTCAGCAGCTGCTGCCGTGGGCTGCCAGGACCCTCAGGAGCCCCTTCTTGCTGCAGAGCAGCTTCAGCTTCCCTGGGCATCCTCTGCCCTCTCCAAGACATCCTGACTGCTTTAAATCCCTCTTTCTCTATGGGCTAAAACGCTTTTAATGGACTTCTGCAGACTCATCATCAGTTAGTGGCAGCTTTTGGGTCAGCAAGCGTGGGTGGGAGATGTGAGCAAAACCCACGTAATTCCTGTCATTGCTCCAAAGCATCTTGTGCAGGGATTTAATGCTGAGTGCCCAGGCAGGCTCTATTTCATTTTCTGCATGGGGAGGCAAAGGGCAATGTTTCCTTCTACCAATGGAAACTTTTTTTGGCCAGGGTTCTCTCCTGTGATACACAGATCAGCAGCA
Organism: Atrichornis clamosus; assembly: GCA_013400975.1. Taxonomy (NCBI): domain Eukaryota; kingdom Metazoa; phylum Chordata; class Aves; order Passeriformes; family Menuridae; genus Atrichornis; species Atrichornis clamosus. The sequence continues at coordinate 16,077 of WBMZ01009757.1, read as the reverse complement.
CCAAGCTTGGGACTTGCTGACAGCCAGGAGTTACTGCAATCATAAATAATAATAATAATAATATTTTACAGAAGGCTTCAAGCATGTGCATTGCATCCCTCTGCAAACTGATTTTGTAGTGACTTAGTTTCATGTCAGTTTAGCAAAATGCTGAATGTGCATAGTTCCTCTTCATTTTATCTTAAAATAGGACATCTAAATAAGGAGCTCTGTAGGCCTTTCCCAGTCTCTCCTGGCTGTCAGCTTTCACTGAGCTTCCCCACACCTCCCACTGCATTTTTCTCCAGGGTAGGAAGAGACTCTGCAATGTAAGTGGGATTATTCATGGGTGACAAATGTAGCCCGGTGTGACTGTGGGATATAGAAAAGCAGATACAAACTGCAGAAAATCTGAGAAATGGAAGCGGGGTTTATAGAAGGGATTTCGTGCCATAATGTCTCAGATAGCAGAGGGCTGATCCTGTGCTGTGTTAAAATGCAGCCTGGCTTTAGCTTTTCCATAAGCTGCTGTTTCCAATCACCCTGCGGGAGCTGGTGCTGCCTGTGCCACAGGGGCGTTTTGTTCTTGCACTGTGTCAGCCAACCCAGCCCTGGTTCCAACCCTGCTGAGGTTCCTCCTGCAGAACCACATGTCAGGGCTGGTGTCTGTGGTGTCACCAGGGCCACTGAGATGGACAGCAGCACATCCAGCACGCTGGTTCCAGTGGCACTGCCCCTGGGGCACCTCTTTCCAGCAGAATACCTTAGAAAACCTCCATCCACACGGAGAACCTCACAGCAGACTCTCCTAAGAACGACTTCTTACTTGAAAAGAATTTCTAAATAAACTCCAAGCCACGTTTTTATAGGGAAGGATGGTATTTGCAGAAAAGGTCAAGGCTGTAACAGTCAGTATTTTTGGAGATAGGAATTCTCAGCCCCTGCAGCTTCCCATAATTTGACATGTCTTTCAAGCCTCAAGTCCCCATTTCACATTCACAATCAAGAAAGACATGGGGTTTTGATTTCAAAATGCAACGCTCCACTGGCTGGGATATTTTTCCCTAAAGAAAATGTACAGGAACAAAAATGGTTAGGATTTCACTAATTCTATGGTTATGCTTAGCCCCAACCCTGTGCCAGGAGCCGTTAGTGCTGGTGCTGCAGGAACAGACCTGGGAAAGACCTTGGGAGGCATCAGTGGAACTCCTGCCTCTGGGGAGGTCCAGCTGCACCCCCTTAAACCCCCTCTCCGTGCTTCAGTTTTGGCTGGTCACAGGGCAGGTGAGAGGATGGCTCAGGCTTTGCTCAAGGCTGAACTCGTCCCTGGGGGAACAGGCAGCAATTTCTGCCTTTAGCAGGTGTGAGAGAAGCCTTTCCTGCGAGAGTCTCCGAGGGGAGCATGGAAACACGAACATAACTAGCAGTGAAAACTGAGTGGGATTTGTGTTTCTGGTGAGATGTCAGGAAATAGCTTTAAAAATGCTCTGCTGTGAGGCTTCCCAGCAAGCTTTAACTATTCCCTCACCTGGGAAGATCGCTGGGATGAATTCCTCAGGCGTGACGCAGCACGGAGCTGCTCTGGAGCTGCCTCGGCTCTCCTGGCATCTCCAGGCAGGGGAGGAGAGGGAAGGGCAGTACCTGGGAACCTGGGAAGAGCAGGCAGGAGCGCTGGCAGCAGCTCTGACTCAGCTCACCGTGTGGGCTGACATATGTAAATTGCCATATACATTTGTAAATGTTTTGGTATGCCTGAGCAAGCCAGTATCTGGAATTAATTTTGTTCTTTTGGGAGGCAGGACAGGGAGCCCGTAAAGAGAATAACTCCAAATGGACCACATGTATGAATCCTGGTGGGGTTTCTTCAGTTGGCTGAGACCTGTGTGTGGATGAGCATTTGCAGTTGGAGTTGCCTGGATTTGGTTTCCCTCACCTCACTTGTAAAGTGACCGGGAGCAAACTGAACTAAGATCACTCCAGTCTTGGAGCAGACTTGCACGCTGGTATTAAACATATTTTAGTGGGTTGTGCAATGCAGAATCCCTGCTCTGCAGTCTGTTTTAGTGTTTCTTTTTCTCCCTGTGCTTCTGTACTTTTTAATGTCAGCACTCTGTTACTGACTGTGCTATTTTGTGAGACGTGATGCCCTAAGGGGAGCTGAGGGTCATTTCTCCATCACTAATGTTTGCCACTGTGGGGAGCAGAATGCAGTCTCACCACTTTACACATTAGTAGATGAAAAATGACTTTTGTGGTTGAAATGGTGAGGAGGATGGTAGAGGCAGAATGCAGGTGCCTCAGCTGCTTCAGGGCCACGGTGCAGAGCAGCTCCTGCAAAAAAAAGGTGCAATGGGATGGTTAATGCCAAGGCATGGTCCAGCACCAGTTCTTCCTTGGCTGCAGCCTGAGTGCAGGTGGGTCTGAGCTCACATCCCACCAAACTCTGCCACAGCTCTGCTGGCAGGGTGCACTTTCCCGTTGGTGTCTGACGACAGTCCATGACAGGATTATAAAGAGCTGCTGCACCTACAGGCAAAGAAATGCTACAGGTCCTACATTGCTGCAAATCACATTGAGGCTTGTGAAGCCCATCTCATCCAAAGGCTTCAACTGGATTAGTTATTTTTAAACCCCACAGAAGGAGTGTTAAAAATGTGCTTTTTCATGCAAGCAGCCTTAAAAAAAAAAATCCGTGCTTTATGTTCTGAGGTGCTTTCTCATAATTTCCCCATCCCTTTGCTGCCTACACCCCGACACTGTATGAAAATGAGTTTGGAGACAACACAAAGGGCTGTTTCTGCAGCTTGCTTTTTGTAAACCTTAGGATTTTGCTTTTCTCCTTTGCTGAAACTCCAGTGAGCATCTAAGGTTTTGATACCTGATTTGAGAGAGAATTACAGCTCCTGTATGTGCCTGTTACATCCCTGTACAGAGCCACGGGCTGGTACTTATTGATAGATTATTAATAGCTGACAGCGGGGAGCCAACTGGATGTGCTCTGGTTTTAAGGTAAAATCCTGAAGGGATAACTCTTGCTCTGACATGAACTGAGTCCCTTGCCCGTGCAGGACAAACCTTATCAGCTATTGCAGCTTTTAGAAAGTGCTGCTGTTGTATTTAATGGGTCTGGCTGGAATCCAGTGCCCGGGGCTCTGGGGGCTGCCAACACCTCGCCCACAGGCAGGTGCTGTGGTCAGCCACAGATCCCCTTCCTGTCTCCTCCGGGATGCACTGATGGACGCTGGGCTGTGCCTGAAGCCAGCCCGGCTGAGCACAGTGTGCCACCTCCCCGAGGGGCTTCTGGAATCCAGCACCATCAGGGCAGTGAGGAGAAGCCCCCAAGGAGCTGCACCCCCTGCTCCTTCCCTAAGCCGAGCACGGGCTCATTTAAAGCCGATGAGGTGGCTCTGACAAGCTGCAGTGATCCCAATCCGTGGCTCCTCTAAGGGAAAACCTCCTGAAACGAGAAGGGAGCTTTGTCTGCGCTTGAGGAGGGCGCGAGCTCCTGCTCCCTGCGTTTTTCATCCTCGAGTTGATCCCGTGCGTCCCTTTCTGCCTCCAAGCCAGCTTCCAGGTCCCAGAGAAGCAGCCGACGAGGTCTCCCTCTCCTGGGGGAACGGCACAGCAGGGACGAGGTCTGGCTCTCCCTGCTCTAGCGGAAGGGTTGGCTCTGTCCCCATGTCCTGCCCCTGCCAGGACACCTCTGCCACTGCCTGGCTCTGGGGGATGAGCAGCCAAATCGCCTCTGCCCCCTTGGCTGAAGCCGCTGGCTCAGCTTCACAGGGCTTTTCCTACCCCCTTATCAGCTGAAATTCCAGCTAAACAAAACCCAGCCACAGACTTATTCAAAACATTTATTAGTGTTTAAGGAAAATAATAGTGTGAAAGGTACAGAGCTTTGTCTAAAGCCATATGCATTTTCTTTATTTACAAGCTTATTTGGCTGCAAATTCTACACGAGATAAAACTAGCAGGTTTTTCTCCCAGAGATTTGGAATTAAGGACAGTTTGTCTTTTTTTTTTCCTTTATTTATTTTATTTTTTTTTCTCCTTTTAGTTCAGCACTGTAAGTTAGGACAGCATTTTCCAGGGTTTACTGCTATCTTTTTCCAGTAGGCGTTTTGCTTCTCGCAGTATTTTCATTCCAGAACAAGGCTCATTCCAGATGCAAAGCATAAAGGAAACATTCATACCTTGGCTTTTAAGCTAAACCTCCTTCATGAACAGCAAGTTCACAAGGAATGTTAATTAAAGCATCATACAGTATCTAAATGGACTTTTTTTTTTCCTTTTTTTTTTAACAAAGAATTAAGGCTATGTAGATGTCACAATAAAATAATCTCAGGTAAAACGCACCCTATCTGTTAGATATGAAAGAAGGTTTAACAATAAATAAATGATTTATGCTGTCAATAACATTATGGAACTGTATAAAACTATATTTACGCAGCTTTAAACATAAAAAAACCATACTAGTGGCATGAATATATACAACACAGGTCATGACATACGTTTAAATTATCATAGCCAGCAGAGTTCTTTTTTAAATGGGGACACTATAATAAATAGAAATGTTAAATATTTACAATAATAGCATATGTGGAATCAGTAGATGAACACATAAAATCTTCACACACAGAGGAAAAAAAAAATGATGCCTTATACAAAAATCCCTCCCACCCACAGCTTGTCCCCCCCACAACTCCCCAATTTTCATTGACTAAACAAGGGGAATACACAATGTTCCCCACAGAACCAAAGAATACAAATAAAACTGTATGCATGCTGAGGTGATATGTTGACTGAGACATTCAAAGATGTAGATCTCTGTTTGGTTCCCATTGATGAATCAGACCTCTAATGACAGAGGGATCTCATTTTCGTTCAATGCAAGAACATTACATTGGTAGCAAGTTGTTGTTTCTGGTTTGTGTTTGCTTTTTTTAACATTTTTTTTTTATTTTTTTGCTAAGATGCTTGGATTGTCTTTTTTTGGTTTGAGCTTGTTCTTTGCGGTGGTTCTGTGCCACCAAGGGGGAGAGGACACTTGCAGGGAACCCAGGGAGGCACACGCCAGAAGCCTTCTGATAGTACCACCAGCAGGGTTTTGGGGCAGAGGAGGTGGCCAAGAGAGTGAGACCCAAACCAAGCTGCCCTGGGGGACAGCCTGGGTGCCCCAGGGGTGGCAGAGCTGCCACCAGCCCGGCGGGGCAGCTGCCACACTCACTGCACCATCACCGTGGTCCTTGCTGCTACAGCATCTGGCCCGATCCCACCTCTTCCCACTTAAGCCAAACGAGAATTTCATCACAGAGCTTTGCTAAAATCAGGCAGGATCAAGGTCACGTCTTTAAGCAGAGACCTGGTGATCACAGAGACACCTTTTCAACTCAGCTGTCCCCTCTTGCTTCCTACGTGGCTGCTATTTAAAGCAGTGCCTCCGAGTTCTGCGGGTGGATCCCTGCATTAAACCCTGAATGTAGCTATTAGGAGCCGTGTTCACTCAGCAGGAACTCAAATCTGAGTTGGAAATTGTAGCCAAATTCCAACACCCTCTCCTGTTTATGCAGCTCCTTCCCACCATGCGGCAAGACGTACGTTAGTTCACTGGGTACGTTCTGTCTCTGCTCAACTGCCTTCCTGCCCCCACAGCTTTCCTCCCAAACTTTCTAAATGAGAAGGCTCAAATCCATGGTGTGATTCCCACTTTCTAAGAAAACTCACTTTTTCTCTAGAGGAAGCTGAGAGCTCACCCTTCTGTCCCTGTGGGTGCTGTAGCCTCCACTTCCAGTACAATATCTGGGGATATAGGATTGCAGAGCTGCAACCTGAGAATTACAATTGCATAGGGGGTAGGAGAGATATGGCCAAACACCTCATTCACACTTGAAACTGCTTAAAGACAATAAACTCTTGACACTCTTCACCTTTACTAATTCATTCTGTGGAGACTGGTTGCCGTTATCTGCACAACAATTAAAAAACCCAAGTCAATCCCCTCTCCTTGTCTTTGGCATTTGGATAAACCAAGCTATAGGCAGGTTAGAGTGGGGCTCCACATCCCAGCAACCCACACCACGCTACTGCTAAGGAGAGACAGATTTCTGCTGGGCCTTCAATGCAGCCCTAATAAGAACTAAATCTATGGGGATATATAGGGTCCTTTGCTCTCTGAGCCCACACCTGCCCCTTTAGGCTTGGGCTGTCTGCAAGGGTGGAAGACCTGTATCACTGAGGGGGCAGATGTAAGCAGAGAGTATGCACAGGGTTTTCAGAGGTCCACCAGAACACGTTTGGGGGTCCTCCACACTGTGCAAGTCTTAACAGTCACATTGCCTTGTCTGGAAGCTGATTACTCACCTTGGATACGCTGAAGTGACTGGAGAGGATTCTGTGATCAGCAAGTGTCAAGTTATGCAGTGGTTAAAAACAAACAGGGGGCACTTAAAACCAGGCAGCGTCACCCAGGTGGGAACAATGGCTCAGAAGTTAGTTCAGAGAAAGTGGTGGAGCTCCAGACCACACGGTTCCTGTGCCAGAAACGGGGCAGCTACTTCATTAGAGAGCTTCACACAGAGAGCCTTGAGCTCTTGCGTTCCCAGCCACAGGCAGAAACCAAATCCCCCTGGAATTCAGCCATCTGCTGTAAGGCTGTGCCCTAAACCTTTGGAGGTGCTAAGCCACAAGCAGCCACATGCAGTCTGGCAGAGCCCGCTTGGAACCTTCTCCCCTGCCAAGGAGACCAAAGAAAAAAAAAAAAGAAAAAACAAAAAAACCCAACCAAAAAACCAAACCCCAAACCCAACCCAACAACCCCCAAACAAGATCCTAAATTTCAGATGATGTCCATTTCATAAAAAAGGGGAAAAGAATTTAGTCGGAGACATTTTGCCACGTCTGGTGGCTGCCCGAGTTTGCTGGATCGATAACCCATTGCCACTGCTCTCCCTTTGCTACTATATACACTGTTGTCGAGGTCCATAGATATCTTGCAATGCCCTGTGCTTGACCTCTGAATGGGAAATGCTTTGGAATGTCCACAGACGGGAAGATGGAACTCGGCGGAGGAGGTTTCCGGCCGGTGGAGGGGGAGGGCGGGGGGAAGGGGGAGCCGGTGCCTTTCCTCACCTCCGGATGTCGGAGAAGTCGGACAGTTCGTCTGCCCGGTCCATGATCCCGTGGGCCCCCTTGGGACTGTGGCCCCCGGCTTTCACCCGGGCGTTGGAGTGGCCCTTGGTACCTCTCTCTCCCTTGGCTGCCCGCGAGCTCTCCCTGTGCTCGGGCTCGGCGTGGGCCACCATGTCCCCGCGGCCAGCACCGGCCCTGCCGCCTTCCCCCGCCCTCTTCTCGGCTCCCAGGACGGCGTCTCCGTGCACGGCTGAGGTGCAGAAGCTCAGGATGGAGCAGAGGCTTCCCCAGTTCTGTTCACACTGGGCCTGGACGCTTCTTGTTATTGCCTTTTTCACCTCCTCGCCACAGGTGAGCAGGATGTTCACTAGGTCAACGTAAGGCCTGGAGGAGAAGGGAACAGTGAGAGCACAGTCAGAAACCGTCCCAGGGAATCAGTAAAGAAGTGCTACGGCCCCTCTGCCTCACCATCCCTGGGCACAGCAAGTTCAGTGGTACCTGAACTGACTCAGCAGCCTTGGGCAGCAATTCTGCACCACGTTAATTACGCAAAATACCATATTCTGATCAGCCATTTCGCTGCAGGAAATGTACCCAGTGGCATCCTGTCAAAGCCTCACCAGATTTACCTTGCCTGCTCTCCCACTGGAGATACTCTGGGAGAACTGGAATGTTCACCAGAGGAACAAATGAGGTCTTGCTTGGCAAGTGGAAGAAGTGCTATCTCACACTTTCTGCCTCCATCTCTTTCCATACCCTTCCATCTTTATTAGACACACAACCAGGGAAACTTTCTCATGTCCAGAGCCATCAGCTTCATCAAACAGGCTCTACCTCCTGGTGAATGGCAGGTACGGAGCATTCACCCACCACCAGTCTGCAAGAGGGAGGCATTTCCTCACCTCTGTGAAAGCAACAGATACTCAACTAGAGGTCCTCTGGCTTTTCTCATCATCTCTGCAGCACTGGGTGTTGATCTCCATCACAGGCAGGATTTTATCTGGACTCGGGATCTGACTGCACAAAGCTCAGACACATGGAACCCACTTTGGTGGCGCTTTTTCTTCCCACACCAAGTTTTACTTCTTCATTTCCTTCCAGAGTGGGGCACAGCTCTCAGTACATACCTTTTCCCAACCAAACAAGGCCTCGAAACAGGCCCTGGCTAAATCCCCTCTGTGCTTCCCCCCTAGCCCTGAGTGTCCCCAGGGCACAAGCAGCTCGAGCACAGGCACTTCGGCTTCTCAGCCACAGGTCACCGAGTGCAGCAATTTTAAAATAGTTGTGGTCACAAGTCTTGTGGGTCAATATTGATGTTGTCTATTGACACAACTGCTCAGCTGCTAGCAGGCCCAGAAGGACGTGCTTAAAAATCTTCCACAGCAGGAACCATCCACAGCACAAGCGAAAAACTGCCCGGGGTCAGCAGTCGTGGCTGTGTGGGGTGGTGGGGGTGCACCTTTTGGGCACACTGTCCACCAGCTCTGGTGACTGTGGACAAGCCTAATCTCTTCTCCTTAATTTATATCAGGAGAGATGAGGAAAACCGACAGATTAAGATCAGTGCCTGACACTACCCAACTGCTTGAACTCATTTCGAATCGCTAATCCTGAAGAGCCACCTATTCCCCCTATCTCTAAATATTTCCCATGGTTGGATTGTTCCCGCTGTTTAAAAAAAAAAAAAGAAAAAAGTTACTTGGAATGCAGCAGCGCCCAATCTGCCAAGGCCAAGAAAAAAGTTACTTGGAATGCAGCAGCGACCAATCTGCCAAGGCCTGTCACCACTTCCACCATGGCAAATCAGCCTGACCCCCACAGCTGACTCAGGAGGAGGCTTCGCCGCCCGGCCGCGTTCCGCAACACTCATCGGGAGAGAACAGTCAGAACAAGCCTGAGAGCTGCCACTTGCTTCTCTGCTCTTGCTTTTTGTTTTAAATGTAAAAGAGGAGATAAGAGAGAGAGCGGGGCACCTTGCATACAAAGTGATCCAGCAAAAGGGTATTAAAAAAAACCCCAACAAACCAAGAAATCGGTTCTTGAAATTGGGCATAACCTTTGCAAAAATCTTTGTAAGAAAGAAGGTCACTGGTATGACTAAAAAGTGGCTCAGCTGCCAAATATTTCAGGTATTCAGAGCCTGCCAGAGCCCTGCAGATTAATACTGGCCCATTTCTCCTTGCCTGTTTTACTTTCTGCATTTCAGCTGGCCTGACCAGAGTACCTGTACTGAGCACAAGGCTGCAAGTCAGCAGACGTGATTTTATTTCCAGCTCTGCCACACTTGCCTATTGATCTCGAACAAGTTCCTTAGTTCAAGAGCTTCAGAGATGGCCTCTAAATTTAGGGGAGGGGAGGAGGCTGGCTGGTTCTATTTGGGGAGTCCCACATAGGAGAGCTGAGCTCTGACTCCGGGAGATGCTGAAGTGTAGGAAGCGCTAAATGAGATCATGCAAATTATAGGTGTTCATCTGAATGACCCTCTCTTCTCGAACCAACAACCCCCCAGTTCAGCTCCCCAGAAATAAGCAGCTGCCTTTGAGCATTCCTGCTTTAGCCTGTTCATAAAATAAGGGTGACTGACTCCTCTTTGGACAGGCTTTTGGCTCGCACAGTTCTTTTCATCCCCAAATGAGGGGGGGGTTAATTGGTGCCAAGGACCCAATTCCCAGCCTGCTGACACAGCCCAGGCAGTGCCCTGAGAGGTGCTGCTGTGCAGGATGGAGCCCTGCTTGCCCCCTCCCCCAGCCAGTGGGATGCTGCCCATCACCCTGGGCACAGCAGCTCTGCCACCAGCAGATCCCATTCCTTTGATCCCAGCCTTAGGAATGTCCACGGAAGGGTGAAAATGGTGAAACTGCAAGGCTAAAATTCCAAAAGAAACGATTCTGGAAAAAAAAAAAAAATTCGTCTGTCATGACTGCTGGGATTGGGAGTTTCTGTGCTAATATCAAGGCACAGAGGTGTGGTAGGAAGATGCTCTAAGGTTAAGCCTGATGCCAGGCTGTGGCTCAGCCTTGTTTGGGAGTGAGACGTTCACCTGCAAGAAAAACAGGCTCCAATTTTTGCACTTGTGCACAAAGAGCCAGTACAAACAGCTTGTGCCTGATTTGCTGCTGTCATGTAGCAGCTTTGATCAATTCCAAATAGGATTTGTGCCTGCCATTCCTTGGAGGACAGCTGTGTTCCCAGCCAGAGGAATGAAGTCCTCAAAATCTGACTTGTGCCTTCATTTTGTACAACTCCATGTCTTAATAAAAGGCATCTGAGATTAATAAAGAATAAGATGAATGGGAGATTACCTGGGGGACTGCAGCTCTTTCAGGGACAATTAACTACAAGACATTTGAAAGTATGTATTTAAAGAAGAAATTGTCATCTTGCTGACAATTTTGCATAAACCTTCTTCCCCCTTCTCTAGCTGTCACCTCTAACAGGATACTGGGGTCAAGAACGATGCCCTTGAGCTCAGAAAGCAAAAAGACATTGTGAGATGCTTCTGGAAATGGCAGACGATGGTGGCGTATTCGCCAGAGGACCAAAGGGCCAGGCAGACCCAACTTCCACCCAATTCATCCCCTTCCACAGTCACATCTAGCCCTTCGCACACCAACTTCAAGGGCCCCTGCAAACAAAAGCTTGTACATGGGAACACAGGAGGTGCTTAAGGCCAGAAGGAGGTGAAACAGCTCTCGGGCAGATGCACAGCCCATTGGCACTCCTGGAAGGAGCTCCCACGCCTCTGACTGCACCAGCACGGAGGCACTTACTCATGCTGCAGCAGGTCTTTGAAGTGAATCATCTCCACAATGACCTGGACGTTCTCCTTGGCAGCAGAGCAGAGGTCATGCTTCAGGTAGCACTCCCGCTGTAACTGGAACACCATCTCTTTAATGGCAGGGCACTTACGGCTGATGCAGCTGAATTTATGCCTCAAGGCATGAGCCTTACACTTCAGAGCGTCTTTAATGAAGGATTTTCCCTGAGAAGGAAAGAAATGGAGTAGGTCTGTATTTTTGTCCATTAAGCACAGCAGCTGATTTATGCCCAGCCAGCTGCTTCTCTGCAGGACAATGTCAAGGGTTATTACAGTGCTAAGGATATCACTGAATGGCTTTTCCCCTCTTCTCTCTGTTTCTGTGCCATTAAAGACCATGCCAGGTCACCCAGCTTTGCTATCCCAGTGGACCTGAAACACCCAGGGATTCTTCACAGGTACTTTTGAGGTTTCCTCTGCCCCAACAGCTGAATGCTCCATGAGGGAAAAGCAAAAGTAAGCACGTTGAAGTAATTCCGTGCTGGAGTTACTGGATTAATTTGCTTCCAGGGTGGCAGAACAGCAGGTTCACACAAAGGAGACGGCATCCTGCCTTGGCTGAGCTCCTCAGGACCACAAGCAGATACCCATTCAGCAACTGCAGGGGGTTTTTTTTCATTTTAAAGTTAGTTTACAAACTCAGAGATGTATGCACAATCTATATGTACCTGCCCCACTCCCCAGCTATCAGTATTTTCTTCATGGGAGAGGGACTGAAATAATCCTACAGTGTCTTCATGTCTGTTGTAAGAAATTCTAAGTGAGATTGAGAAAATCAAATCAAGAAGCTACAAAAGGTGGAGAAGAGCTGCTTCAGCAGCATCTCTTTAACCAGTGTTGTGATTGCTTCACTCGCTTGGTGGGCACCAAACCTTTCTTTCCTCTTTGTATTGGACACTGCAGCTGCAGCTCTGCTCAGACTCCCTTTGCTTTGCTGAGCAATGGGCCCATGGAAGCCTCCTGCACTGCCTCCACCTCTTCATCATCCTCAGGTTATTTTACACAGGTGCTTCATGAAGACCAAATCCTTGCTCCCCTTTATCCCAAGAGTGCCCTGGCACAGCTCCACTGACACCAAGTAAGATTCACCCAGACCTGCCAGCAGATGTTGTCCCCAAATTGTTTCAAGCCAAAATGTTCCTTGCGGATCAAGAACTGCCTCAGTCATCATCCCTTTCCGTTTCCCAAACCAAAGGCACCCACTTGCCCTTCCCTTCAGTAAGAAACATGCACAGCACAGTAGGCAAATAAGGATGAAAAAGAGAATTCTTATATAAACCAAAAGTGACATCAATTCTCGGGTTTCAGAGCAGAGAACAGAAAATGGCCAGTGTCAGCCTTGTCATTTACTGCAGCTTGAAATAACTGTAGATGGTACAGAGAGGAGCTGTGAAAAGCCATGTCATAGCAGAGGCTAAAGTCACCTTCATATTAAATAAAGCTCCAGGGGTTTAAATCTCCTGCACTGCTCTGGAGACAGCCTGGATGTGAAACAGGCTGTGTTTGATTTGGGGATCTGGCATCAATGGCTACTCTCAGCCTTCACAGGCACCCTTCCCTGGCTTCCCAACTTCCCTTCCCAACTTCTTTGGTCAACTCTGCTCACTGACAGCACATTGTGCAAAAAATAAATGAGTGTTTTCTGGAAGCCACTCGGAAATTAAGTTGAAGGTTTTTAGGTACCCACAAAAGCAGCAATTCCCATTTTAATGACCAGCCAGACCCTTCACACATCCTTAAGCATTGGAACATGAAACTCCAGCACTTCCAAAGTGCTTCCTACTGGGTGGTCCCACCAGCCCTCATGGAACAGGCTGGATCCTGAAGACAGCTCCACTTCGTACCACGCTTTTAGCAGTGCCATGGAGCTGGTGCTTTTAGTCAAGTTATTCTGTAAACTGCCTGGTCAAGCCAAATGCCACTGGCCGGTCGGAATGTTCCCTTCCCTCCACACTGAAATGGGAGAGTAGGTTTACAAGACATAATAACAGGATGTCTCAATGATGCATAAATGGTCTGGGGAGAAAATGAAGGAGACAAACTTAATGCCACATACCATCTAAGTAACGTATTTTAACGTCAGTGCTTGAACCCAAGGCTTGTTTGAGTCCAGCAGCTTTAGGAGGTTGCCTGAGCTGGTTGTGTGCAAGTCTTGAGCACCAACTTTAGTAACTGCACGTTGGGAAATACTGAGATAATTCTAAATGAACTGGGAGCCCAAGCTGCGTTTCAGAATCTGCTTTGAACAAACATGGTGTAGAGGCTTAAGCCTCCCAGTGTTTCTTAAAACCATGTTTGGCTACGTTAAGTGTTCTGCTGGAGTTATCCTGGGTACAGGAGGTGGAAGGGATCCAGGGGCTGCAGCTACAGCCAGCCTGTCTCCTGGGACAGGTTGCACACCGCTGCTTTATTACCGTCCTGAGGTCTTGATCCTGGACCTCCCAACAGAAAAATTCTGCCTGAATTAGTAAATCACGGCACAGGCAGATTCGCTGTGGCAATTTTTTGTGCAAAGATGCGTTAAGGAACTCCAATACATGCCAAGTGTGTGTGTCAGAAGCAAGCAGGCACGTAGGACATTTCCCCATGTTACCTGGGCATCGAATTTTCCAGCGTTGTGCAGGAATGTCATGCAGATCTCGTGTAAGCCTCGGATCTCGCAGGAATTGTTTTCAAAGCATTCAAACACTCCACAGCCCACATCGCCAGCATTTACCAGGCAGTGCTGGATTTCAGCTAAAATGAGTATTGATTAGAGTTAATTTGGAGAACTCCTCAGAGAAACTGGTGGTGGGTAGGGGAGAGAGAGTTATTTTGCTACCAACATCAGTTTGACAGAAAAATGCGTGACAACAGTTAATTGTACCAACAGTGTGCCCACTTTTTTCAGGAATTAGGCCAAAACTTGGGTGTATTACGTTATGAAAGTGATATCCAAGAAGCAAATGCCAAATCCACTATGCTTACGTCAAGCTATTTCACTTGAGAACTGTCTCGTGCCCCTGAATTCCTCAGGAGCAAAGGACAAGCTCGGTTTTTGCTGTCTAACTTGTACAAAGCCCCCCATCAAATTTAAGTGCCAAAATGAGAAGCCCAGGACCTAGCCAGCCAAAATTTTTCATTTTTGGTACTTTGAGCTAGTTTCTGGCCATTTAGCACAGTGTTTTTTACAGACCACTGGGTTTTGCCTGTCAGGATGTCTATCAAGTTAATGGTAAAACTCCCACTGATACATCAAGTCCTTTGCACTGAGTGTTGTATAAATCTGCAACTGAGTGCTCTGCTATGAAGAAATCAATAGAAAAGATTTGTATTTATATACGAAGTACATAAAATAGATTTATTGGAGCTAGCAGTTACATATGTGTTTATTCTGCCCTTTCAGATGTTATGTAATACTGTAAAAAATGCTGTCTAATACCCACTTTCAGAAAAAAAAAAACCCCACCAGCCTAAAAATCTCATTCTTAACACGACATCTTCTGGTCCTTTAAAAAAAAATGGATGTAGTAGTACTGCCAGAGGGAAGGTGGTTGCTTAAAAAGCCTGGGGATAAAGTTAAACAGGGGCAGCTTTTAGACCAGAACTGAGGATGCTAAGAATTCCTGTACTCTGTGCCCTGTGGTACCTTTAATTAAAGTTCGCCCTTGGGAGCCAGCCTAATCCCCCTCGAACCGCAGCGTGTTTCAGCCATCCCCAGCCTCCCCCTCTGCCATGCGGTCCATTTGCAAGTCTTTACAGCAACTTTCGGTCTAATTTCCACCCGCTGCAAGGCACAGAGAGGAGCCGCGGATGGAAATGCGGAGCCTGCCGGAGTTCTCACGAAAACGTCGCCCGCCCCCGGCCCCGCCCCCCCGCCCCCCCCCCCCCCCCGCCCCCAGCTCGAAACCAAATCACCGCCGCTGCGCCTTTTTTTTTTTTTTTTTCCCCACCTTTTTTCCCTTCTACCTGCCCTGAAGTGCATCTGGGGGTGGCACAGGGGAGCCCCGGGGTGGGATCCAGGGATTGTCTGAGCCACAGGCGAAAAGCCGCGCAAACACACCCGCGCCGGGGGGCTGTAAAAAGGGGCACTGGAGCCCTTTGTGGAGCGCTGCGGAGCGCGGAGCCGGGCGCTCTCGGGGCCGGGAGCGCGGCTGTGGTGCTTGTGTTGGCATCCGGATGCAAACCCTTTGCCGGATCACATGTCCTGGCTCCAGCGTGCTGAGAACTGCACAGTGCCGTGATTCACATGTGGCAGTCCCTAATGGGCATTCGTGCATTCCTGCTCGTGTGTGTTTAAACACGTCTCGCAGCACTGAGAGTGTTAAAAAAAAAAAAAAAAAAAAAAAGAAAAAAAAGGAGAAAGGGGCGGAGGGGGGGGGGAATAAAGGGGGGGAAGGGAAGCGTCTGGATCCCGCGCTCTCTCTTTGCACGGCTGGGAAGCGATCCAGCGAAGTGCACGCCCCAGCTCTCTTTTCCTAGGCAGATAATACCCGGGGGAGGGAGCGCGGGGGGCGGGAGAGGAGGAGAGAAACCCCCGGCCCGTTGCATCATTGCACGGCTCCCTACGGAGGAGGCAAAGCACCAGTCATCCCAGCCGCTTCCCCGGCCCTCCCGGCTCCCCCCCGGCCCTCGACCCGGTTCCAAACGCTGCGCCGAGAAACTTTCTCCTCGCCGGCCCAGCATCTCCGCGGCGCTCCGGCCGCCCCGGGGCCGCTGCGAGCCCGGCACAGCCGCTCCGAGCCCGGCGCGGGGCCGCGGCTGGGCACGGGCAACACGTGCTTGGCAGAGCCGGGCTTTAAAGGTAATTCGGAGCGAGCTCTGATTTCCTGCGATGATTTACGCCTGACAGTCGGACACCGAAATAAAACGCCTGTCATAACTCGACGCGGCTGCAGCAGCAGCAGCAGCGAGGGGAGGGGGACACGCAGCGGCCACCCCTGTCCCCCACCCCCGCCGTACCTGTGTTCTGCAGGGACAGGCGGCCCTTCTGCTGCGGGGTCCTGTCCTGCGGCCCCTCCGGCGGGTGCGTGGCCTCAGCGCCCGCGGCCGCCCGGGCGCTGGCCAGCAGCAGGGCCAGGGCCAGCAGCAGCAGCAGCGCCGGGGCCACCAGCTTTCCGCCGAGCTCCGCGCACATGGTCGCGCCTCCTTCCCCCCGCCGCCGCCGCCGCGTC
>WBMZ01009755.1:986-20421 GCA_013400975.1 Atrichornis clamosus | reverse complement strand
CCCCCGAGCGGCTGCGGCAACACCTCCGGGGCCCGGCTGGCGCCCGGCGCGCCCGGCGCCCACCGGCTGCACCCGGCGCCGTGGCGCGGCTCCAGGTCCTGCTGCTCCGGAACCCTCTGCCTTTGCTCACTTGCACCGAATCCCGCTGCCCGCGCCAGGATCGGGAGCGGAGCCGCGTCCCGGGGGTGGCGGGAGGGGCGTCCGGGGCTGCCTGAAAGGATCCACCGCCGGGAGGGGAAATGGGAAGGGATAAGCGCCAGGAGCTGCTGCTGCAGCACCGGGTGAGGGTCCTGGGCCGGGAAGGAGCTTTCAGGTTTAGAGAGAGAAGAGAAAAAGCCTCGGCGAGGGCAGCGCTGGGGTTGGGGGCACAAATCCTCTCCTCACTGGGGGTTTAGAATCACTGAAAGAACCCCGGAAGGGTTTGGGTGGGAAGAGACCTTAAAGCTCATCTGATTCCACCCCCTGCCATGGGCAGGGACACCTCCCACTATCCCAGGGTGCTCCAAGCCCCGTCCCACCCGGCCTTGGGCGCTTCCAGCGGTGGGGCTGCCAGAGCTGCTCTGCTCCCTTTGGAGCGGGAAGATTCCCAAAGTGCCACAGATGAGGTCCAGGACTCCCGAAACCTTCTGCCGGACTGTTCCTGCCTCGCCCTCCCGGCGGCAAATCTGCGGGGCGCGGTAAATCCGGGGCGGGGGTGGTCACTCCGGGACCACCCAGGGGTGCTGCGCCTTCCCCGCCTGGACAGCCAAACCTCACCTGGCTTTAAAAAAAAAAAAAAAAAAAAAATCCACCCTTTTCCTCCGGGTTTCACAACTTCGCAAGAGACTCCGGGGAGCGTCCCTGTGCCAGCGATGCCGGGGCTCTTCCCAGGCGTTTCGGCGGCTCCCAGCTCCACCCCTGGGGACCCCACAGCAGGATCCACATCACCTGGGGACCTCTGCTCCCAGGCTGATCTTTTTCTTTCTAAGAGGCAGCCCTCGGGTGTAAATCAAAGCGCTGTTATCTCCAGCGCCAAGCCCCGGAACTCTGTGGCATTTCCCCACTGCTCCATTTATATTTCTCTGCTCTTTACCCATTTGTAAACCGCGGGAGGGAACAATTTGAGGCATCTGAGCGCAGTGCTTAAATTAACAATTTACAAATGGCTTAATTGAGGTCCTGGTCTCGCTCTTTCCCCGAGCAGGAGCTGCTGAATGGTTCTGAATCACTCCTATTTATTGGTCCTTGTGCTGTGAATTGCAGGCCCTGCACGACGATAAAGGCTTGAATACCTCGGCGCGGCTTCGGCCGAGCTGCGGACACACGGCCGGAGCCACGGACCGGGGGTGAGGAGCCGGGAATGTGGCAAAAAAAATGGATGGGGGAAGCGGGAGATTGAGGGAGCTGATGGATCTGCCCGGAGCCGAGGGATGCTACAGCACCCACAGCCCTGCCGGGGGCTTTTTGTGCCTCCAGGTGAGGGGTCTGCAGTGGTGAAACGCTTTTGGGTGCTTGGAGGGGCGACTGGAGGGTGGGGAAGCTCAGCGCTGTGGTTTGGGATGAGCGCTGGGAAGAGGGATGCAGGTGATGGCACGGCCCAGCCACCCTCTGAGGGTGGGGATTTGGGGTTTTACTGGTGGAACTGGTGGTCGGATGGGGCTTGGAGCAACCTGGGGTACTGGGAGGTGTCCCTGCCCATGGCAGGGGTGGGACTGGGTGGGCTTTGGGGTCCCTTCCAGCCCAAACCCTGCCGGGGTTCCGTGATCTCACTTTACAGATCCAGGTATCATTGCTCCTCTTTTACAGGTGGAGAAATGGGCTCGGGAGGGGATTTTGGGATGAAATTCCTCCCTGTGAGGGCGGTGAGGCCCTGGCACAGGTTGCCCAGAGCAGCTGTGGCTGCCCCGTCCCTGGAAGTGCCCAAGGCCGGGTTGGACGGGGCTTGGAGCACCCTGGGACAGTGGGAAGTGTGGAACAGGAAGGGCTTTGGGATCCCCTCCATCCCAAACCACTCCATGACCCTACACCCGAGCCCATTCCCCACCAACCCCGCAAACCCCGGGGGCAGGGCCGGCCCCGTTCCTCTCCCAACCTTCCCCAAAAGCCGCCTCCCAGCAGCGCAGCCCCCGGGAAGGGCTGGAAGGCTCCGCTCTCCCCGCAGCCCCGCACTCGTGAAACCTCTCGCAGGCAGCCAAGGACACTCACGTCTGCTCCGACTCCTCAGCTCCCGGGCTAATTCTGGCACATCAGACAGTAATTATAGGTACAGCGCCGGCGCTGACAAGTCTGCAGCTCGTCAGCCGGCTCCTGTCAGGAGCTGCCGGCGCCCCACAGGGAGCCCAGGGGCTGCATCCTCTCCCACCCGCTCCCGGCTCTATTTTCGGGATCGCTCCGCACTGCCCGGCCCCCAGACACCTGCTCATGGCACAGCACCAGCCCCATCCCTCTCCCCGGGGCTGTTGGAAAGGGAGATCCATCGCCCGTGGCTTCCCGCGGCTCCGGGCCGTGCTCTGGTGCCTGCTCCAGCTCCTGCCGCTGGAAAATTTTCACCGGGAAATTTCCAACGGGAAATTTCACCGGCGCTGCGGGGAGAGAGCAGGCACCCGCTGCCTGCACTGGTCCTGCCACGCCACCCAAGCCGGGCCTTCTCCCGGTGTAAACCACCTGTGGAAGGCTCTGGGAAGGCACCGGGGAAGGATCTGGGAGCGTTTGTTCCCATCAGTTTTAACAAATCAGGCAGGAAACCGGGTGAGAACGTCCCCAGCCACTGCGAGCCGTGGCCGTGCGGCAACGAGGGCCAGGAGCCAGCAAGGCTCCAGCCCAGGAGAGGCCGGGGCTGGGAAGCTCAGACAGCCCCAGAGAGGAGGAGGAGGATGAGGAGGAGGAGGAGGCCGCTGCTTGTTTGCTGATTATAAAACGGGGGGAGGAAGATGCACGTGGGGGGAGAAGCAATAATTTTAATTAAAAGGCAAACGGCTGCACTGAAAGCTGACTGGAAGCACGGAGATATTAAGAAGCTGTTGGCTCTGTGATTTATCCCTCCCTGGGCTGCTTGGTAGGGAAAAGGATTCAGGCAGCACCGGGAGCGGGAGAGGGGAGTGGGATGGCGACAACCCCTTCCCCTGTCCCGGGGGACACCGTGGCACCTGGGACCCCCTGTCCTCTGCTCCGTATGGACCAGCACTGACCCGCCTGTGGCTACTGCCCCTTCCCCTGGGCAAGCAACAAGTCAAGCACACCCAGCATCCCTACCCGGAGCTTCCCGGCTCGTCCCCATCCCGGCCGATCCCTCCCTTCTCCCCAGCTCCTTCCAGCCAGTCCCAGCCGCATCCTGCTGGGACTTTGGGAACACAAGCCGAGCCTCCACGCCACCAGGACACCTGCGAACCCCTCCCCAGCTGCCGCCGGGGGCTTTTCCAAGCCGCGTCACCGCCGGAACCCGGGAGGGGATGAAAGAGCGGCGCCGATTTCCGCGGCCGTGCCGGGCTGAGCGGGTGTTTGCCACCTTTCAGGAGGGGTCAAAAGCACCTTTTTTTCTCTCCGGAAGACAAAGCTCATTAAGTGTCCCCATTAGGCGGCAGCGCGGTGACCTTGGCGCTGCCTCCGCGTCCACCTCCGCCAGGACGCGGCTGCCGGGAGCGGCGGCTCTCTCATCTTGTGCAGACAGAGGCAGGACCGCAGCCCCGAGCCGGCGGCCCCAGCGTCAGAAACGCAGACGGGAGGCAGCAGATGTGCTCCACGGGGCCGGGCGGGGGCAGGTTTTCCATCATTCCCACCTCCGAACCGAGGCAGGGCATCCTTTGGGAAGACGGGCTCCCGCTCAGCCGGGGTTTGTGGTCGTGACTCGGGAGTTGCTGCCGAGATTTTGCAGCCTCGGGTTGAGAGCCGGGGCCGGCCCGCGTGGTCGGAAGGGTCTTTTCAGGTCTGGAAAGATCCCAGGAACCCAGCAGATCCCACCAGTCCCACCCCCTGCCCTCTGGGTTTAACACCTCCAGGTGCTGCCTGACCCATTCAACAGCAGAATTCCAAAGGAGCACCTCCATTACGGGCCTTTCCTCCCGAATCTGCCGGGATTCAGCGCCAGCAGGACCCGCAGCCCTTCCCGGGAACACTCCCAGCGCCTCCAGCCCGGAGCGCCAACTCCCAGCTCCTGGAGAGCTCCACGGGAGCCACCGGCACAGTCTCCAAACCTTCCTTCCCGCGTGGAATCTGCTCCCCGGCTGACGCGCTCGCCCTTTGGAGCCGGGAATATCGTGGCATGTGGAATTCCAGGGCAGCCAGTGAATTCGAACCACCGTGGGGGCAGATTCCCACATGGATTCATGGGCTGCTGCCTCCATCCCGCTTCCCCCATTCCCGTGTTGGGATCATGTGCCAAAACAATTAACAACTCAAAGACTCAGGAAATTCAATTAAATGACAGAGCCCTGTTCCAATGCCTGGGTTTTCCAGGTTTCAGCCTGGAAAATCTGCCTGCTCCAGGGCAGGAGACCACCGAATTCCCAGAAAATTAAACCCGAAGCAGTGGGATGATGTCCCTCCAGGAATGCTGCGTGATGCCTGCGGCTCCCAAGCCCAGGGAATGGTTATGGGATGGGCTCCCAGAGAACAAAGATGGAGGAAAAGGAGGTTTTCCTGAAGGCAGGTGGTTTCCCGACCACCTGGATCAGGGAATGGCCATGGGATGGGCTCCGGGACAACACAGGTGGAAAGGAACACAAAGAAAAGGAATTCATTTCCTGAGGACAGGTGGTTTCCCGATCACCTGGATCGGGATTGACTGGCGCCACTGCTGCTCCTCCTGGGATTATTTTACCTGGGAGCTGCTGCCCCGACTGACGGGGCTCTGGTGAGCTCCTCGGCCTCCCCAGGAAGCCGTGCTGAAACCTTTCCTGCGCCTCCGGAGCCATCCCTGGCAGTGGGAACACCCAGCCCATTAGGGCCCGACAGCTGCCACCGGAATAAATTCCATTATTGTGACAGGCCCAGCAGGAGCTGCCGCCGAACGGATTCCAGCACGTTCCCCCTCTCGCAGCTCCCTCAAACCGGCCACGCTTCCAGAGCCGGCTCCTGGAAAAGGCACCCGCCTCTCCACCTCGCCCCCGAGAGCCAGCCTCTCCCTCTCAGTCCCCTCTGGAAGATTTTCCTCCCAATCCCGGCAGGGAAAACCCCAAACTTTGCAAACCCCCGTTTGCGGGAGCGCCGGGGATCCCTCCAGGAGCAGACACCGCTCCGCAAATCCAGCGCCTCCTCGGCAAAAAGGGTGGGAATGAAGCCTCAATCCTCGATGCGAACCAGAAACCAGGCGAGGCCCTCCTAAAACACCCAAAAAGTCGGGCTCCAGGTGCTGCCCTCACCCACCACGGTCCCGGCACTTGGGAGAGGGTCAGGGAAGGAGCGGACATCAAACATGGAACAAGCAGGGAGAGGGGAGGACGCTGCTGGCCCCCGGTACTGACCTGGAGACTTTAAACAAAGGGAACAGAGTCCTGGCTTCTTCCCTCCTGCAATTCCATCGAGCCCTGGTTAGGGACAGGAAAGGAGGAGATTCATGAATGAACGCGGTCCGGGCGGGAAATGTGCGCCGGGGATGGAGGGGGATGAGAAATCAAATCAGAGCAAGCAAGCACACCATAAATCCGAAACAAAAGAGCAGCAGCAGCAGCAGGAAGGGTCTGAGAGTGAAGCACAGAGCGAGGGGGGGGTTGGGCTGTGCCCCCCCGGGGGGGGGGGGCACGAGAGGGGCAGCCCCCCCTTCATCCCACGGATGCGGTGCCGGATGCGGCGTCCCCCACGCAGCGGGGCTTGGATCCCACATGTGGGGAGAGGAGTATCCCGCACACATCCCACAGAGGCCGCAGAGGAACCCCAAAACGCCCCGTTCCGCAGCTCTCCTGGGGCTCAGCCTCCCGCTCCAGAGGGGTGTTTGTCGGGAAGAGGGGTTATAGGCATGGAAGGGTCGAGATCCTGGACTTACTGTGGGATTTTTTTCCTGGAGAATGCACGGAAAGGACCTTTCTATCCGAAGTGGAGCTGCACGGGCTCGTTGTGCCCCGGTTTGTGCAGCAGCACAGCCTGTCCCGCGCTCCTGCTGGGTTCCCGCGGGGTCACGGCGGCTCCAAGCCCCCAAATCCCCTTCTCCCGCGCCCATCCCAGGGGTCTGACCCCGCTCACCCGCACCGGCACGGTCCCTGTGAGCCGGCACGGCCCCTGAACGGAGCCGGGGGGATTCGGGGAGGGAAGAGGGGCTGCACGGGGCTCAGCCCTGCTCTGCCCCCCGGAGCATCCCACCCGAGCCCGGGAAAGTGCCTGGATCCCACAAAACGTCCCCGAGCTGCTCTGAGCCTCTGTTTTTAGGGCCGTGGGAGCGCGAGCAGGGGACACGGAGCCCACCAGGAGCCCGTTCTTTGCCCGGAGGGAACTCGGCTCGTCCATCCCGCCCGCGGCCGCCACGGGACGTCTGTCCCGGTCCCTCGGGCCCAGCCTGGCGTGTCCTCCCTCCCGCGTCAGTCTTCCCGTGTTTGGGTTCGGATCCAGGAGTCTGGGGTTCCCGGAGCCCGCCTCGCCCGGGAAAAAGGAGGAGGAGGAGGGTGGGAAGGGGATGAATGACCTTTCCAACCACCGCAGCCCCAAACCCAGCCCTGGAGGACTCAGCGTCCCCGCGAGCGCCGCTGGATCCTCGGAATTCTCCCAGCGCGGCCTGGGCTCGGCCGAGCCCCGTTATCCCTGGATTTGGGTGGGTTTTTCCACCCTCCAACAGGGAGATTTGGGTCGGGATGTGCAGCGCCCTCCGCCCCCGCCCCGAGCCCAGCCGTGGCCGCGCTCATCCCGGCGGATCCGGGCGTGGATTCAAAGCCTGGCGATTCGGGAATGGATTTCACGCCCAGGGTGAGGAAATAATCTCAGAGGCGTAAAGGGAGAGGAACAAAAAGCACCAAATGTGAGTGGAAAATCCTTCCGAAATGCACTTTATTCCTTTGTTTTGATAATTGCAGATCAGGTTTAATTATTTATGCCGCGTTTTGTAACGTGCCAGGGAACGCTCCGGAGCCAACCTGCGGGAATACCGGGAATATCAGGAATATCCTTCCTCCCCCTGGCTCTCAGTGACACCTGAGCGGCAAAATAGAGGATTTTTTCGTAGAGACAGGACAAGGAGGGGGCCAAACATGGCTCCTCTGGTTTTCCATGGAGAACCAAGCTCTCCAGTCCCCCGCTCAGGATTTTCGTGGCTTTGAGGGAAGGAGAAGGCTGGGGGTGCTTCCGGCAGCAGATTCCCAGCTGGAATCAGAGCCAGGCTTTGATCTCCGCCTCACCTGAGTGACCTTGGGCCAAGGGCCTGCCCTGGGAGCATCTCGGCTTCCCGAGGGGTGGAAGGGAGCTCACAGACTTGCTGGGAAGGGCTCCCTGATTATCACACGGAGCGCCACAACCTCCCCGGAGCTGTTCCGCCTGGGACACCAAAGCCCCGCGGCAGCCAAAAAAATTCCCTCGGGGTCCTGCCACGCCCCGGGATGGCGACCCTGGCAGCACCCAGGCCGAAGCCACCCCGCCCCGAGCTTCCCGGATGCGCTGTTTCCCGGGATCCGGCACGAGCAGGGAGCTTCATTTGCTTTGGGAAGCAGCACAGGAGCCCGGCCAGGAGCCCGCCCGGCCCTGAGGGACCCCACGGACGGACGGAGAAGGTGCTGCTCCACCTGGGAGCGACCGAAGGGAAGCGCGGATGGAGCGGATTCCCCGGGGGGCAGGGGCAGAGCTTGGCCTCCTGCAGGGGAGGAAGAGGAGGAGGAGGGCAGGGGTGGCACCATCCCGGTGTCCTTGAGTGTCCTTTGCAGGCTTTTGCTGCTCACGCAGCGCAGCCGACGAGGAAGGGCCGAAAATCCCCAACTGCTCCTGCCTTTGGTTCCCGGAGCCACGGGCAGAGTCGGAAGGACGGTGGGAGGAAAGGAGGAGGGGGCGGGAAGGGAGAGCCGGAGCAGGGACAGGGCAGGGGACTCTGCCAGACCCTTCCCCTGCCCAGACCTGGGGTCCGGGTGCCTTTGGAGGGGTCCAGGACCCCGTGGGAGCCTCCGCGGAAGGAGGAGAGGGCAGAGGATGCTCCTCCCCGGGGCACGGCCGCATCTCGGCAGCGCCAAAAAACCCCGGCGGGGATCCATCCCTGAGCGGGCGCTGACCTTCGGCCTCACCCTCCTCCCATCCCGGCCGTGCCACGGGAGCTGAGCCGGCAACGCCGGCGCGGGCCGTGCTTGGGCAGTGTTCTCCAAAGGGCGCGGGAATCGTCCGCCCTCCCGAAACCTGGCAGATCCCGGCAGATCCCGGCGCCTGTTGCACGTCCCCCTGGGGACGCTGGGGTGGCACCCCCACGGCCCTGTCCCCCCCGTCTGGGCCGGCCGGGGGAGGGCCCCGGCTCTGCATCCCCTGCTCTCCTGGTTCCCTGATCCCGGCAGCCCTGATCCAAGCGGGATTTGGCCGACACCGAGCTCGTGGCCCCGCTCGCGCGCGCACTGCCCCTCACAGGCGCCCGCCCTCAGAGGTGCCTCTTGGAGACGCTCCACGCGGGCAAAAATAACCCGGGAAGCAAGGAATTGTCTGGGAAGCAAAAATGACCCAAGGCAGGACCCGGGAGGAGGCGGCGTCATCCCAAACCTCCCCCCTGAGAGCTGCCGGGAAGCTGCCAGGACCTGGCACTGCACTCCCAGCCCCGGCAGAGGAGCTTGGGATGCTCCCACCCACGGGTCCAGGAGGTGGGAATGGGATGCTGAAGGCAGGGAAAGGCGGGTGCCGGCTGAAGCCGGGCGATGGACATGGCGGCTCCGGCCCTGCCGCCTCCCCAGGAATTTTCCCGGGAATCCAGCCCCACCGGCGGAAGGGAGGTGCTGTATTTTTCCATGAAGATCCAAAGCGACACCTTTTCCCTTTCTCCTTTCGGAAGGAGAGGGAGAGGGGGGGAGCCGGTTCGTCACCGCGAAACCGCGGAGCGAAATAAAACCCGCGGATCACCCGGGAGAGGGGGATCCATCCCTCTCCGGCTGTGCCCTCGCCGAGCCGGAGGGAGCTGGGCTGGCAGGTGGTTGTTTCACACCCCACTGCTGCGGCCCGGCCGCCTCCGAGCCGCTGGCAGATGGGATTTGGGATTGGGAACGCGGCTCCGGCCCCGGCGAAACGAGGAATGCTCGGGAAGGGCGGCGTGGCTGGAGCCCCCTGGGAAGGCTGGGAGAGGGGTGGGCAGGCCCTGGGGTTGGGCAGCTGGAGCAGGGATTCGGCTCTAGGGCAGCGTTGTCCCCACATACCCAGAAAATCGGGATCCCTGGGGAGATTCCAGGAAAAGCTGGAGCTGGGCAAGGCAGCGCCACAAGGCCGACGCCAGGTTTGCGGGATCCATGTGCTTTGTGCACACCAATCCCGCGGGAATTCGGCCTCTGGAAGGTGCAGGGCCTGTGGTGCCGTGCCTGGAATCCAGCTGGATATCCCTGCACATCCCTCTCCTCCCCTCTCCACATTCACCTCCTCCGCCTCCCTCCCTCCTTGCCTTCCCCACGCTGGGAAATGCATCCTCCCGAAATCCCTTCCCAATCCCCCAAAAGCTGCCAGCTCCCCCCAGGCCCAGCCGGGTGCAGGAGCCAAACCTCGATCCTTGTGCGCATGGTCCCATTCCGGCTCCAAACATCCCGACAAAACCAAACCCGCAAGCCCAGAGCGGACGCCACAGCCACTTTTCCATCCCGTCTCCCTGGGAGTCCGGCTGGGATTCGCAGCGTCCCTTCCCCACCTCGGCCATCCCTCCCTCCCGCAGGTAATTAAGTCAATTAACGAGAGCCACTGACTACGAGGTTTTGGTGCCCAGAATCCCAGGATGCTCACAGGGAAAACTGGGAAGAGGGAGATTGGGGGAAATTCTGGCAGATCAGGAGCTAAACTCTTCCCATTGTCATGGATGCAGGGAGATGGGTGGGAGCTGGAGGAGCCGGAGCCGGGCTTGGGAATGAGCTCTGGAATTCCTAGGGGCATTCCCTGGGACTGCGAGAGCTGCAGCTCAGGGGAAAGGCCCGGGCTGCAGGAGAGGAGCCGCAGATCCTGAAACACGGAGGCTCTGAACAGGCTGGAATGGAAATGGATGCGCTCGGGGCGGAAGAGATCCCACAGAGCCACAGGGCGCCCCGAGCAGGGAAGTGCTGGGTGGTTCTGGCATCCCAGATCCCGGATCCCGGATCCACATCCACTCCCCCCATCCTTCCCCGCGCGTCCCTTCCCACGGTCCGAGCACTTGGGCTGTCCTGGAGTCGCCAGGGGATGACGGGGTGGGACTGGGGCAGAAGCCGCTCCTCGAGTCCCCTTTCCCAGTCCCGCTGGAACGCCGGCTCCCGGTTTGGAGCTGGGGTGCAGATGCTGCATTTCCCAGCCCGGAGCTGTTGAGCTGTTCTCGGAGCCCAAATGCATCACCTCCCTTCGCAATCAGAACGTTTCAGCAGAGGGGGGGAGAACAAAACAAACCAGAAGTGTTTGGTCCCCCCCCTCCGCCTCTCCTTTCCTCTTCCTCCCGCCCCCTCCCAGCCCTCTCCATCAGCCCTTCTGTTGGGAGATGAATCTTTGGGAAAAAATAAAAAATAAAAAAAAAATTTAAAACCCCGTCATTTGCATCGATTCTGAAAGTGGAAACCGTGCAGGGGGAGGGAAAAAATAAAAACAGCTGACAGCAAAGTTTTATTATCCCCATCGGGCGGCGAGGAGCAAATCAGGAATGTTTTTTCCAGGCATTGAAGCTCCTTTGCTGAGAGAGCCCTCGAGCCTGGGTGCACCTGCAGCAGGCACAGCCGGGAGCGGGGTTAAGGAGGCCTTTGGATGGGAGGGAGTGCAGCTGACGGATCCCAACCGCCTCGAGGGGACGGATTTTGGGAGCTCCCCGAATCCACGCCTTCCTCTGCGGGAGATGGATGGACCCACTGCGGGGTTCGGACCCTCCCCAGCGGGGCTGCTCCTGGGTTTGGGATCCGGTAATCCCGCAAAGCTTGGCCAAGCTCCACCCCGGGGGTTTCATGGGATCACGGAATGATTTGGGCTGCAAGGACCTGGAGGAACCTCTCATTCCAACCCCCTCAGAGCCCCATTTCTCCCCTCAGAGGTGAATTAATTACACAGAGAATAACGAATTAATAACAAAGAGAATAATGGGAGTTCCCAAACTTGACCACAGCTGCTGGGAAGGAGCCAGCGGAGGGAAGAGCTGGAGATGGAGGAATTTCGCGGCCACAAAGCTGCTGCGAACGGGAGCCCCTGGCCTTCCCGTGCCTCCCCAGCCTCCAGCACTGCCCTTCCCGGGCACATCCCGCTGGGATTTCGGGTGCTGAGCCCCCATCACAGACCCAGCAGCTCCAAGCCGAGGGCTGGAGCGAGTGGTTTTGCGGGATTCAAAACTCCAGGTGGTGGGAGAGCAGGGATGCTGCTCCACCACGGGGACACGACCCTGGTGCCGGGATTGCTGCTCGGCGTGGAGGGCGTTATTCCAGCCCTGGGAATGATCCCAGCACTGGGAACAGAGTAAAACATTGGACAACTGGCGTGTCCTGAAGCAGGGACCGCGGCAAGAGCCCATCCGGATCCCAATCTGCCCAAAGCACATTCCCAGATCCAGCTCGGCTGCATCCTCGAGCCTCTCCAAAGCAGCCCGCAGCCTCCTCTTCCCTTCCCAACACCCTTGGAAATAAAATCTCGGCAGCAGGAGCCCCAGTGGACTCATCCACGCACACAGCACTCTGGGAACACCCAGGATCACGGGATCACTGAGGCTGGAAAAGATCTCCAAGGCCATCCAGTCCAAGCCGTGCCCCATCCCCACCTTGTCCCCAGCCCAGAGCTCTGAGTGCCACCTCCAGGAATTCCTTGGGCACCTCCAGGGATGGGGACTCCACACTTCCCTGGGCAGCCCCTGCCAAGGCCTGAGCACCATTTCCATGAGGAAATCTCTCCTGATGTCCAACCTGCCCCTCCCCTGGCACAGCCTGAGGCCGTTCCCTCTCCTCCTATCCCTGTTCCCTGGGAGCAGATCCCAAATCCCCCCTGGCTGCCCCCTCCTGTCAGGGGCTTGTGCAGAGCCAGCAGGGCCCCCCCGAGCCTCCTTTTCTCCAGCCTGAGCCCCTTTCCCAGCTCCCTCGGCCGCTCCTGGTGCTCCAGCCGTTCCCCAGCTCCGATCCCTTCTCAGGATCACTCCCAGTTCCCCTCACCCCCGAGAGGGACGTCCCACCCCGGTCCCCCTCCCCGGGCACGGCCCCGCCGGCCCCGGGCCGCCCTCCCCGCCACGGGACACGGCTCCCTCGTGTCCCTGCGTGTCCCCAGGGCGCAGAGGCAGCCACGGAGTGGCCCGGCAGGGATCGATGCCTGGCAACGGCGACAATCGATGTCTATAATTAAACCCTGCCCTGACGGGCCCTGTCACCCCCGCGGCGGCGGCCCCCGGGTCGCCGGCGGGGGCACGGCAGCGCCCACCCGGGGCCCTGCCGGAGCCAAGGGCACCCGGGGCTGCCGCGGAAAGGGTGGGAAGGGAGGATTCCTGGTGGGAAGGGAAAGGTGAGACCGGCACAGGGTGGGGTGTTTCCCACCGGGCCGGTGGTGGGGGCTGCAGGGCCGGGGAGGGCGGATGGGCAGGGAGGAGGACAGCGCTGGCCCCCTCTCCAGGGCAGGGGTGTCCAGCCAGGATGGAGCCCTGGGCTCACGCCCACCCCGGCACAGCAGAGAGGTGCCTTCATCCCCCCCCCATTCCCTAAAAACACGTTCGGGGGACAGGCCCGTGGTTTTGCCGCCTGGGGAGCCAGGACCGAGCCTGGTTCAACCCGCCCCACACCGACCCCGGGCAGCGCCATCACCACGCCAGGTCTCACCCAGAGCCACCCAGGGTGTCCCCCACCCCTCCTGTCCCGGCCCACCTCCCCAGCAGCGCCAGGCTCGAGGTCCCTCCCAGCCCCCGAACCGGACATTCCCTAAAAAACCCAAACAGGGCGAGCGTCCCTCGCTGCCCACCCTGCTGGGAGGGGAGGGACGGCTCCTGACAAAGACTCCCGCACAAAGACTCCGGCCCCGTGACAGCCCTGCCGGGGCCGGGGGCTCCTCACCCGCTCCCCGCTGCCATCCCGGCCCCCCCGGGGGGCTGGCAGCCCACCGGCAGCTCCCTGTGGGAACACGGCTCCTGTCAGGAGCACGGAGCCGTTTCCACAGGCGGCTGAACGCCGGCAGCTCCGGGGGCAGTCTGGTGGGAGATAATTAGCACATTGGAAATGTATTCCTCATTAAAATGAGGGAAGAGCCGCCGCTGGGACTGGAGCAGCCGTGGGGCTTCAGGCAGCATCAGTGGGGGCACTGCCCTGAACCCCGGGATGGGTTTGGGGGGCGCAGGGGGGTCTTGCACAGCAGGCCCCCGCCCCCTTTTCTTTCCCCAGCCGCGTGAAAGCCACGGAGCATCCACAGGGACAGAAAAGTGCCTGCACCCCCAGGATCCGGGGGCTGGCGAGTTTGGGGTCCCTGGCACTGACCCAGCCGTAGGGGAGGGATGAATCCCCTGCCTGGTGGGGGGGACACCGGCCCCCGCCTGGGACCCCTCCCATCTCCACCCTCAAGCGAGAGGCGGCTGGATGTGACCCCCTCCCCGTCACCCCTGGAGACGCCGGGAAGGGGCGCAGCTCCCGGGGGCCCTGTGGCTGATTCCGGCCGCATTCCCGGATCCAAGCACAGCCAAACCCAACTTCCCTGGGAGTTGGGTGCTGGCGCCCACGCAGCCGCGGGCAGGCGGGTGGGTGGGCACACGCGGGGGCCGAAGCATCGCCACTCCCCAGCCTGTGTCACCACAGCCCGGGCGAACGCGGCGAGAACAAAGAGGGGAGAGGCCGCGGGGCGAGGGCTGAGCTCCCCGCGGCGAGGGCAGACAAAGGGACCCCCGCCCGCGGCAGCGCAGCCCTGACAGCGTCCCTGCCACCTCGGCGGGCGCGGGGCAGGGCAGCGCTGGCGGCTGCATCGCACGCGTGGGCACACCCACACCCCCACCCACACCCCCACCCGGCTCCCGCGGGGGGTGCGGACCCCGCCGTGCCTTCCCGCGCCCCCCCGAAGGCGCCGGGAGCAGCCCGGCCGCGGCACAGGGCCGGCGACCTCCGGAGTTATTTTAAGTTTCCCTCCCCGACGCCTCCCCCCACGCCCCAGCCCAGCCCGGGATGCGCCAGATTTTTTTTTTTCCTCCCGCGAGGATGCCGAAAATATCGCACGAGGGGCGACCTGCAGCCCTGTGGCTCGCCCTGCCCTTTGTGTCTCAGCTGAGGCTGGGGGGAAGGAGAAGGGGGAGGCAGCAGGTAGGGGAGAGCCCGCAGCTCCCTCCTCGCCCATCTGTCTCCTCAAGGAAAGAAATCCAGAGCCCGGCAGCCTCCAGCGCGGCTCGCTCGGCAGAACATCCCGTTAAAGGCACAGCCAGGGAGCCGGAACCGCCATCGGCACCGAAAATGGTCCCTCCGAGCACCCCGGAGAGCCCCCGCCCCCAGACACCCCAGTGCTCCCCCGTTTCTAGGACAGCGGCTCTCCGGCTACTTCATCCCTTCCACAACAACGCCCGGCAGCCAAACAACCCCCAAAAAGCAGCATCACCGCCAGCACCGGCTCAGCACCCCCGGCCCACCCGTGCCCCCGCGCGGGGGGAGCTGCCGGGGCGGGGGGGTCACCGCATCCCTGTCACACACCCCTCCGGAGCGCCACAGCCCCGCACACGCCCTTCCTGGGCGTCAGTCCCCAGCCAGCACAACTCCGGCACCCGGAGCGAGGATTTCTCCCCCATTCCCCCCCCCCTCAAAAACCCCACCCCACCCCAGGCACCGCTGGCGACATGGAGGGGGAAGGAAGGCAAAAAAACCACACAAATAAAAAAAATACCTGCTACTTAAGAATGGATGCACATAGTGAGAGTGACATGCCTTGAGAGGGTGTATTCCCCATTTCTGCTCGGCTCTGCTGGCTTTTTTTTCCCCCCTTTTCTTTCCTTTCTCCCGGAGAAGGGGCTCAGGCCCGGCCGACCATGGGAGACGGCGGCAGGAGTGGGAGCGCGCGGGTGCGAGCGCGCCGGGTGCGCGTGGGAGCGCGCGGCTCCGCGAGGTACAAAGGAACAAATGGGAAAAACACATTAGCTCATGATGGATTCGCGTGCGGGGAGACGGCTCCCCCCTTCCCCGCTCCCTCTTAAAGGCCCCGGCGTTTTTATCCGGTGGCAGGCGGCCGCGGCCCCCCCCGGGCGCCGGGAGCTGGCGGTGGCACGCTGCTGTCACCGGCGGGAGAGGCGGCCGGACCCGTGGGAGCGCGCGGGTGACGGGAGGGAGGAGCCGTTCCCGGGATGTGTGGAGCCACCCGGGTGGGTGAGGTTGGAAAGGGTCACCCGGGCCGCCAGCGGGGGAAAGGGGGCGGCGGGGCAGCGTTTGGGCACCTCCCGGGAGAGGGGTGGCATCCTGCCACGGCCCGGCGCGGGCACACGGGGTGGGGGTTCTGCAGCGAGGGAGGGTTGGGGGGAGAAAAGGCAAAAATAGTGGTGGGGGTGCTGCCAGCAGAGCCGCCGGCGTACCTGGCCAGGTGGGAGTGGCAGCTCCCGGCTGGCACAGGAACAGGGTTGGTCCATGTCCCCGCAAATTCCTGGCACAAGCAGCTGGAGAGGCTCTGCAGGGCCGGTGCCCAGGGGCAGCCAGGACAGCAGTGGTGGGGACACAGTGACCGGGGGGTCAGCGCCTGGTGCCCACCACAGCGGGGGCACAGCCATGGGGGGCTCAGCTCGTGATGCCCAGCGCGGCAGGGACCCAGCCACAGGTGGTTCAGTCCCTGGGGCCCACCAAGGTGGGGGCCCAGTGATGGGGGGCTCAGTCCTTGATGCCCACCACGGTGGGGACACAGCCACGGGGGGCTCAGCCCCTCGTGCCCACCACAGCAGGGACACAGCCATGGGGGGCTCAATTCTTCATGCCCACCACAGCGGGGACATTGTGACAGGGGGCTCAGGCCCTGCTGGGCAGTGCCCACCACAGTGGGGACCTAGCTACAGGGGGCTCAGCTCCTGTTACCCACCCTCGTGGGGACCCAGTGATGGGGGGCTCAACCCCTGGTGCCCACCAAGGCGGGACCCAGTGACAAGGTGGGTTCCAGCCACGAGGGTCTCAGCCCCTGGTGCCCACCCCGGCAGGGACCCCCGGCCATGAGCTCCGGCCACTCGTGGTCACACAGAGAGACGGGCACACAGAGCAGCCCCCGCTGTCACCTCCCCCCGGCTGGCACCGAGAGAAACCAACCCAAGACCCAGCGGGGGGGAAAAAGGAAGGAAAAAACCCAGGAGAAAATAAACAATCTGTTTATGGGCACTTTCCTCGGTTTCCCAGGCCCAGCAGGGCCGGCGGTGCTTCCTGCCCTCCCCTCCGCTCCCACCCCCCGGGATGGGCACCGTGGGGCCGAGCAGCTCCTCCCCAGCGAGGCCAAGGGGGGCGATCAGGGCTCACCCCCCACCCCGGGCCCGCAGCGCTGCATTAACGGCGGAGCCGCTGCCCGGGGGCGCGGGGGAGCCGCGCCGGCTCCATTAGAGCTCCACCCGTGGGGCGAAATCCTTTTCCAGCGGCAGCCGAGCGCGTCCCGGTGGAGCTGCTGCCAGCGGGACGCCCCAGCACGCACGGCCGGGGGGGGGCCGGGGCAACGCGCGGCCCGTCCCCGCCCCGGGATGGGCACCGGCGCCTCGCCCCGTGCTCCCGGGTAACCCGGTCACCTCCCGGGGCTCCCGACTGGCGGCGGCGGGAGCGGGGGAAAAGGGGGTTCTGCCTGCGGGGGAGCAGCGGAGAGAGAGGAGAAAAAGGTGAATGAGAAATAGGGATGGGGACAAAAAACGTCGCTGTTTAGACCCGGGAGCATTTTGGAGACGGAGTAAGAGGTGAAGGGCGGTGAAATCCTCCAGTGCGTCGTGCTGGTGGGCAGGTCAGAGGAGCTGAAATTCCTCCTCGCTGGCATGGAAATTCCTCATTTTCCACCAGATCCTAACCTGTCGCTCTCCAGGAGGTGCCGCCAGGAAAGCCGGAGCCTCCCTGCGCCGTGGGAAGCGTGGCTGCCCCACGGGGCAATCCCACACCCCGCGGGATCAGATCCCGCCCTCCCCACGGGCTCCGAGCTTTCCCGTGGCAGATCCCACGTGAACCCAGAGGGGGATTTAATCCCTGCGGAGCATCAGGTGGGAAATCCAAGGACGGAGGTGTCCACCGCTGCTCCCGCCCTCCCTGGGAGCCGCCGAGGCGCAGATTAGGGACATTTTGGGGTTTTTTGGGATGCACGTGAGCAGCCGGGAAGGGCCGACCTGACGCGAACAACGTCTGGCGAAGCTTGGCGAAGCTCCGGGCACTGGGAGCAAATCCAAGGCCTGGGATGGGGATGCTCCGTGGGGCGACGCCGCTGACAGCTCCCGGCTCCGCAGCTCCCGGAGAGGCCGGGTTTGATCACGGCAGATCCAAGGGAGGCGGTGAAACGTCTCTAAATGAGCTGAAACGCCGCCTAATCGGCACATCCACTTCCTAACAAGTTACATATTCCCTTCAGAGCTCCAGTCATCTCAAAAACACATTAAGGAGAAATATTTGAAAGCTCCGATGTATTAAACAAGCACTTCATCCTCATCAGCAGCGGGGTTATGGACCTCTGCTGGTCTCCTTCCAATAACCTTCGGCGGGAGACAGCGCCAGGCAGCCTCCCGGTGCCAAAAATCCATGGAAAACACACGGGCGCGAGGGGCGGGTCCTGGGGGTCACAGGGCGCCCGTGGGGGCTGGCAGGGCGGGGCCGGGGGGGGGGTCGCGGCCCCCGAGGGCTCCCGGGAGCGACCTGAAAACACCCAGGGATCCTTGGAAAAAAAAGCCAGGGCCAGCACGGGTTGTTTATTTGATTCCCGAGGTTGGGTGAGGACGGGGAAGGGAGAGGGAAGGTCCTGCAGCCACGAGGGAGAGGGATTTGGTTTGGAGAGGGAAAACCACGTCGTGCACGAGGAACGATGGGCGCTTCAGCAAAGAGCCACCATCCCGCCCCCAGTGGGAGCCGTGGAGACCCCAAAATGCGACCCCAAAACCCCCACCCCACTGCAGAGACCTGCAGCCTTTTCCCTTCCCAATAAAAGAGGGGGAAAAGAAGGAAAGCTCCCAAACCTCCTGGGTTCCCCCCGGCTTTTTGGCCACCTCAGGGTCCCCATTTCACCCTGGCTGTCCCAAGCCCCCCCAGCCCCACAGAGGGGGCTCGGGGTCCTTTAACGGCAGGGCTGGACGGGAGGAACAGGAAAGCTGAGCCCGGGCTCTCAATTATTCATCGCCCGTTCCTTTTTTTTTGTCTGCCTTATCTTAAAAAAGTCCTTTGAAGCACCGCCCCGCGGGATGAGATTTGGGGGATCTTTGTCCTTAATTAGCCCTGCACGGCAACCAGACCGTCCTCGTCCTCGTCCTCATCCTCATCCTCATCCTCATCCTGGCAGCCCGAGCTCGGGGCAGGCCACGCCTCCTGCAGGTGAGGAAGATTTTGGGGAGCAGGAAGGAGCTCCTGATTCCTGGGCCAAAAAGCACCCCCCAGGCCGGATCCCACCCCCGAAATCTGATAGCGGGCTGCTGGTTGGATGCTCTTATCAGCTCTAGGGCATCTCTTGGCCTCAGCAGAGGGGGAGGGGAGCTCCTGATCTCCGCCAGGGTTTTCCGCTCTCCAGTCTGACCCTGCCACCCACTCCACTGGGGAATCGCTTTTGGGAATGGGGATTTGGGAACGTCTCCACAGCAGGAATGCTCAGAGCTGAGCTCCCACAACACGGCGACAGCCAAAAACAAAAGTCCCAGGTTCTCTGTGCTCCATCCTTAAAACCCGTCAGCTCCACCCAAGGGGAAAATCCCAGCGTCTGGAAGTGGCTGGAAGTGGGAGCACTGACGTGGGCGTCACCTGGGCACCCTCAGCATCACCTGGGCACCCACCTGGGCACCTTGAGCCTCACCTGGGCACCTTGAACCTCACCTGGGCACCCTGAAACTCACCTGAACACCTTGAATCTCACCTGGGCTCCTTGAATCTCACCTGGGCGTCCACCTGGGCACCCTGAATCTCACCTGAGCACCCACCTGGGCACCCTCAGCATCACCTGGGCACCTTGAACCTCAGCTGGGCACCCACCTGAGCACCCTGAACCGCACCTGGGCACCCTCAGCATCACCTGGGCACCCTCAGCATCACCTGGGCACCTTGAACCTCACTTGGGCACACATCTGGACAACCAGAACCTCACTTCGGCATCACCTGGACACCCTGAACCCCACCTGAACAACCAGAACCCCACTTTGGCATCACCTGGACACCCTGAACCCCACCTGGACAACCAGAACCCCACCTGGACACCCTGAACCTCACGTCAGCATCACCTGGACACCCTGAACCCCACCTGGACACCCTGAACC
>WBMZ01009754.1:0-51424 GCA_013400975.1 Atrichornis clamosus | reverse complement strand
CCCCTCCCCTCCCCTCCCTTCTCTTTGGGACAGTTGTTCATCTCATCTGCTGAGGAATGGGTATGAACCTTGTTTAGGAACCTGTCTAGCCCCTGTTTAGTGAACAGCACATAAAATTAATTTGATTTAGCTCTTTTCCTCTTTGAAATTTTTTTTAATGGTTATAATCTATCAGCCTTGTGAATTTTCTAGCAGGTTTTCTTCTTCTGATGTATTTGAAAATTTTTGTTATTAGTTTTCATGCCTCTAGCAAGTTTATCTTTAAAATATTTTCCCCCCTCTATTCTAGCTTCCCTCATTGCAGTTTTACATCTAACTTGACATTTTACCCTCTTCTGTGGATAGGCTGGAAGTTGGAATTTCTAGGAGGTTGAATTTTTGGAAGGTTGAACCTTTGTTCCTCATGCATTCTTTCCTGGTTAACCATGACAGCTGGCTTGGGTTTTGTGTGTGTCTGTGTGCTCCTCAAACGTTTTGTTTCTCACCTTCTAGTTAGTGGTATACTTTTAAATTTAAGTATCTATTAAGACATTTTTAATCAATCTTTGCTTTGAAATATTTTACTCTGTCAGCAGTTCTTTTTATTTTGCTCTTTCTTCATCCTGTATATATGGACTATACCTTTAAAGAAGGAGTGTCCTCCAAGGGTTGCCAGATTTCAATGCTGCATGGCCTCCATTACTCAAAAAAAAGGATTCATATGCTGATATTGGCACTTCAGTCTTCTGTCCTGAACCAGGATGCTACTGATGTAAAAGTCAGTTCTTCTCTTGTAAATGCAGTAACTACTCCAATAAGTAGTAGCAGTTTTAAAGTGCAGCTTATATGTCATGTTCTCCATGTTCATTTTGATTATGGAGGGTTAACTGAAGATTTACACAATTCTCGTGTTTCTATATAATTATTATAATATTTTTCATCATTTTCAGAGAATTTCACAATTTGGTCCATGTATAAATCTAATATAACATTTTTCAAAATTCAACAGGAATTTCAGTCTATGAGGACCATGTGACATAATGTGACAGCAAAGGCTTACTTGAGTGCTCTTTTTTATAACTCCCCTTCCTGTGCACAAGTGCAGCACACTCTCTTATTCCTAAATAATTGGACTACAATAACAGACAGGATAATGATTATTTTCTTTCTATCAAGTTTCCAATTGGCATATTAAATATACATTTATGTATAAAAGTATATTATTAATCATAAAAATGTATTATTCAAAACTGGGTATTTTCATCTTCCAAGATTTTGTAAAAACGTAATTACACTGATGTGTTTTATAAAAAGTAATTTCTCGTGAAACTATCAATACAGATAGTCTAAATCCAGCTGCTTATTTTTATTTCCCCATTTCACTGAATTTTATAGTTTTAACATTTCCTTCTTGTCTACATTTTGCTTACTGTTGTTAGATGTTTTCTCTTTCTAAGAATCCTCTTAAGGAATGAATTATCTCAAACTCTTTTGTTATTTTATTTGTTTTCTTTATTTTTTTCTTTATTGCTGCTTGTTTCAGAAACTTTGAAAAAAAGAAAAGGGCCAGACAATAGAATACATTTTTGTTCAAATTCCATAATTCTTGAAGAGCTTTCACTTTTTTAAAATCTAAACAATTTCTCTTTATGTGAGTGGATTCTGTCTTTCTACCTGCCTGTCTGTATATCCTTGTACTTAGAATTAGAGATATTTCAGAGAACATTGTCCCAGAAATTCTGATCCAAAGCCTCCAGACAAAGGTCTACATCTGCCACCAAGAACCTTTGCCATGTTCCTTGTTGGTATCTGCAAGAATTGCCAACCACCAGACCCTTCACTGCACCGCTTAAAAGGCTGCCCCACCCTCTTGTGACTGTTTTGCATTCAATGGACTCTAGAATCAGAATTCACCTGTGTATAACTTCTACACCAGCTCTCCATCCCGTCTTTTGTTAATCTTGAGCCTCTCAAAAACAGATCTGATAGAGGCAGCAGGAGCATAGCTATAGCTTGTTCTTTGACACCTTTATTTCATAGTTCTCTGTATGAATGCCAGCTGGGGACTTGTGTTCCTTCCCACAATTCATGCTTCACATTTCATGCACTCCAAAACACACCTTCATGTACACATTTGGGTTGGTTGTGAGAGTAGAGAGGAAACAGTACTTAACATGAAATCACCGGTAAATTCCAGCTGTTCCCAGAGTTTGTCAGCTGCAAGTACCATTATCCATGCCCTAGGAGCAGACTGTAATAATTGTAAGACAATAAATTATTTCACTGTGGAGGTGACATGTCTGCAGACCAGTTGTCAGAGGCAAAATATTTTGGAGCAGGCTGTGCAAAAACCAGAGCAGAGGACCTCACATTTTTGTAAGAGGAGATGAAAAATGGGCAGACCAAGTGTCCCATTGTGTGGATTTTCAGCTGTTGGGGAAAAGCCAGACCTGTATCTTGTTATTGAGTCTAGATTTGTGGTAATTTGCACTTTAAATATAAGAAGTTTTATTCCCGAACATTTCAGTTCTGTGTCTTTCTCTACTTACATTCCAAGCTGGAAACACATTTCTTCGTGATTAATTGCTCATAAATTTCAACCATTCTTGACAGATACAAATATGAGTTTTCAGCATTTGTATGACAAAAAGTTATTTGAAAGCTGTGCAATCTGATTCTTATTCAGGTTGGTTATGTTTTAGCTGAACCAATAGAGTCTAAAAGGACCATAAGTCAAAGTTTTCTGAATTCTTGGTTTCTGGCCTAAATGTTATCCATGTGTTGGAGCTTTTCCAGCTCTTAATGAAGCTATTTATGGTGCTCACTCAATGCACCAGTGAGAGCAGCTCAGACAGTCCGAGCAAGTGTTAGATACTTCTAGTTACACAGAGAAGTTATAACTTCTTAGGCTTAGTTTGTACTGTAGGGAACGCCACGTAGGTCCTGGTTATCAGAATCAGGATCAGAATAAATGGGTTCCCTGTTATAGTTTCAATGAAGTGTTTACATTTATGTAAACATATATGTTCTACACCACTATTTGCTAAGAGGTGTATTTTTTATGTACATTGCACACGTTTCTGTGACTACAAATCCTCAGATATGTCCCTAACTCATAAACAGAGGGCAACACAAGGATATAACTGAAGTAATTCTGGAAAATAA
This sequence comes from Atrichornis clamosus, assembly GCA_013400975.1. Classification (NCBI taxonomy): domain Eukaryota; kingdom Metazoa; phylum Chordata; class Aves; order Passeriformes; family Menuridae; genus Atrichornis; species Atrichornis clamosus. The sequence goes on along the minus strand of WBMZ01009754.1, from coordinate 48,280 downwards.
ATAGCTCTCAAAGAAATTTGTGATTAAAAAAAAATTATTTCTGATGCAAACGGATGTGCAAAATGGTCATAGATGCTTTTTGCAACAGGAAATCCAGCTCACATATCAGTTAATCCTGGTTCTTTTCAGTTCCTGCTGTCCTATGCCCCTCCTGTGCCTCTTGCCCCACTGTATCAGTTTGTGAATTCCTGGGTCTGGTTCCCCTTACAAACCCCCAGTGCCCCTGTTCAGAGCTGGGAATGGTACACAGGGGAAGTAATGAGGGGCCAGGGCTAGTGTGGTTGGAAGGCAAAAGTTACTCAAACTGAGAATATGGCTGTGGAATGAAAAGGTTCCAAAATTCAATTCTCATAAAAGTAGTACACTTGATAAATTATGCTGTTCGTTTGCCCCCTTTCTGATGTGTGCAGCTGGTGCAAGTGTGTTTTGTGTTACAGCTGTCCTGGTCTGCAGTGTCAGGTAACAAAAGTGCCACTGTTTGTTCTTTTCAGGAAGTAGGGCATATCTTACTTATGTGCTGAGCAGCAAAACTGCATCTTCACCAATTATCTCAGGTATATGCAAAGGAATTGAGCTGTGATTCAAAAATGAGATTCTGGAGAAGCTATACAGTAAACAAATTGTTTCAGAAAGTGTTTGTCCATATCCCTTTTCTGTATAGTTCTACAGATATTTAAATATTTGTTGTTTTATTTTAACCCTGCAATCTAATTAAATACAAAATGGTGTATGCATGCAGTCTATTAGCATGCAGCAAACCTTAATAAAGACTGCTTAGGCATATGAGCTAGCTTTCAGGATCCCCAATGAGTCTTTCCAAAACCAGCCCACAGTTTGTGTTTGTACATGTCCAGACACATTGCTGTGTAAATCTAATCCACTGCTGATAATTCTCTTTTAAGAATATTAACCACGCCAAGTGTGTTAATAGATCAGTTTCAAGTTCCTCAAGTTAAATCCCTGATCTGAAGAAGAATCTCTCCCTGCTAAGAAGAAAGTCTGTTGCTGGTTTCTGTGAAGTGCCTAGCATGGTGTTTGCGTCTAAAGGACATTTTTAAATACAATAATTAAAAAAAAAAAACATTTGCTGCAGAAATAAGGGGAATTCAAAAGACTGTTGATGCAATAAAAGCCACATGGAGATAGTAATTGAGAACAGAGTCATAGCAGAGACAGAAGATTGAAAGTAGAAAACTCCTAGTGTAAAATCCTTATTTTCTGGGAACAGAATGCAGGTCTTAATTCAGAAAACCCAAATTATATACTAGTTTTGCAGATAACTTGAAAATGTTTAAAACTGATGACAAAAACAGAAATGGCAGGAGTTGGAAAATACCAAGGTACTAATAGAAAGAGCAGAAGTTGTCTATAGGCACATTACTGTGTGTAATAATTATCAGTTAATTCAGTAGTTCCTGGGAATTAAAATATATAACTACAACTTTTGTCTGTATTTTCATTAGAACTAGGAAATCTTGAACTCTAAAAAGTTAAGCTCATACTATCTGAAGCATATTCATATCATCTTTGTTATGAGCATGACCCATATATGTGGCTTACACATACAGTAGGACTATGAATCACAGATTTATAGAATCATAGAGTGGTTTGATGTGGGAGGGACCTGTAAAGACCATTTTGTCTAACCTCCCCACGAGGGCTAGGGACAGCTTTCACTAGATCACATTGCTTAAGGTCCTCTCCAACCTGACCTTAAATACATCCAATGATGGGGAAACCACAACTTCTCTCAGCAACTTGAACCAGTGTCTCACCAAAAAAAAAAAATCAAAATTCTTCCTTATAGTCAATTTAAATCTACCCCCTTCAGTTTAAAGTCATTATCCTTTGTCATGTTGCTACACACCATAGTAAAAAGTCCTTCTCCGTTGTTCTTATAAGCCCCTTTGTATATTGACCAAAATCCTGTCTCCCTTCTCGACTTCAGGCTGAAGCCCAGCTCTCTCAGTCTCTCTGCACATGAGAGGTGTTCTATCCCTCTGACCATTTTTGTGGCCCTCTTCTCAACCTGCTCCAACAGGTCCATGTCTTTCCTGTGCTGGGGACCCCAGAGCTGGACACAGTGATCCAGGTGGGGTGTCAGAAGAGTGGAGTAGAAAGGGAGAATCACCTCCTTCATCCTTCTGGCCATGTTTCTTGTGATGTAACCCAGGACAGGGTTGACTTTCTGGGCTGAAGGTGAACATGGCCAGCTCTCGTCCAATTTTTCATCCTCTAGTATCCCCAAGTCCTTCTCCACAGGGCTGCTCTCTAACTGGTCATGCCTCAGACTGTTCTGATACTGGGGTTTCCCCTGACCCAGATGCAGGACCTTGAACTTGGCCTTGTTGAACTACATGAGTTTCCCATGGACCCACTCCAGGTCCCTCTGGATGGCATCCCTGTCCTCTAGAAAATCAACTGCACCACTCAGTTGGGTGTCACTCACATGCTGAGGGTGCATTCAGTCTCGCTGTCTGTCATTATTAAAGATATTGAAAAGTTCCCGTCTCAGCCGCCTGAGGGAGTCCATTTTTTACTGATCTCCATTTGGACACTGAGCCATTGACTGCAACTCTTTGGATGCAACCATTCATCCAGTTCCTTCAGGAACTTCCACAGGAGAAGGGTGTGTGTGTGTGTGTGGAGAGGCTTACAACTGAGTGAGTTGTGTAGGGGAGGGCAAATGGCATGATAAAAAGCACCATCCCACCTCACACAATCTGCCTTTTATTGGCCTCAAAGCCTGGCTTGTAACCTCTGGTGGTGATTGTTCATCACCTCTGTCTTATGCAGACCAGAGTCTTGCCATTACACACCCAAAAGCTCATCTCCTCCCCTCGGTGGGGTGCAAACCTGGTCTCAGCAAAGCACCCTGTGGATTTGAGTCACTAACATTTCAGTCTCTCACAATAACCAACTCTTGCCGAAAGAAACAAAATAGTTTAGCTCCAAATAAATAAATAAGAAACTTAAGTTTACTGATTGCAAATTCAGCAGGTTGGTTTTACTTATTTCAGGTAAAAGTCTTGTAGGTATTAAAGAAAGACACACCATCTGTACTGCATAAATCACTGGCTTGACTATGCCCTGAATTATTCAGACTCTGGTCTCTGCCTGCCTAGACCTTGTGTGAGGGAACAGCCTTTGTTATGCTGATGACAGGAAGGTTCAGTTTCAGGTAAAAAGAGATTTCTCACAGTGTGGCTTTTGTTTATGGTTACAAAAATAGACTAATTGATTCATTTGATACACTGCTTTAATGTGGCTTAAAAACACCAATTCTTATGTAGAAGATGGACTGAACATGGGACCAGAAAGATATTAGTCTGTTTTTCATCTCTCCTGCCTTTGAAAGTCTTTTATAACCTTATGTTTAGTGAAAGTGAAGCAACCCACTTTCCCTATCACCTGAATGGAATAGGGACTAAACATTATTATTCTGCAACCTTTGAAAGTGTAGCCCATGTCCATATTCAGCTCCCTCCGAGCTATAGATTGATATGTTTTCTTCTCCTGTGGCCTTTCTCCACATTACATGATCTACCTAGGCACAGGAACTAAGATAAAAAAATCACAGTTCAAGGTCTTTTCTAAAAGCTTCTGTGGGTGAGCAGTTCTCGTATCATTATCATAGACACCCCATACCAATAAAAATAATTTGCAGCCAAATACTCATCCGCCAGCTCACAGTTCCCTGTGCCAAGTGTAACATCTAATGAAATTCACAAAACAATGCCACAGAAGTGTGGAAAACAGTCAAAAAGCCAGAGTGCAGAACAGACATGGTAATGTTCTAGGCTGGGAGAGTAATAATTTTATATACTGGAGGTTAAATTAAATTCCTTTTCATGTGCACGCCCTTAAAAGGTCAGTGCACTTTAAAAAAAAAAAAATGCTATAGTTTTTAGATGATAAAAAAATCCCACTTCTGATCTTTTCCAAGATGATTAAAAGGCAGAAAAATAGAAAGGCAGATACTACTTGAAAGTTATATTTCTGGTTTATGAATATCTTTTATCACAGAAATGTGGTGTAGAAGTGTGTGACAACTTAATTTCCCTAGTTTCTAAGCAAATCTAAATAATAATGATTTCTTAAAATTAGTCTCTGATAAAACAAGACCTATGAGAGCACGTTAAAAAAAAAATCCCTCTGAAAAAACCATTCCCCAACATTTATTTTCTTGTTGAATGCTGTCAATTTAACCCCCCTACACTTACTTTATTTACTAGCTCTCTAACAAAAAAATGCTGAGAAGTAGTTACCATATTTTCATCTATATCAATAGCTCTGATGGTTTGGAGTATTTATTTTGAGGCAAAAATCAGCTTGAAATAATTTTTTCTGATTACCTGAAAACATTGTGGTGGAGTTAATCTGATGAATCCTTCATCCTAAAGAGCACGTCTTAAAAGCATAGACTGCAGTCTAATTTCTTTTTTCACTGACAATTAGAAGGAAAGAAAAAAGGAAAAAAAAAAAAAACCCAAACTCAAACACACAAATAATCACAACCTAATACTTTTCACCTGCTCCCCCCATAAAAAAAAAAAAGTCAAAGAAGCCTGAACAACCACAGGCTCTTGTGATTTAAATATTAGTATGGGCTTTACCCTGGACTCAGTCTGACACGGCCATGAATGATCATCACTGTACACAGGATTTATATTCCTTGACAGACTTACTAACCTCTGATTTTTCACTTTGACCCTCTTCCAGAAGCTTCCACTCTATAACAGGAACGACTGAGCAGGATGTGTTAGCCTATACTACCATAAACCAAAGCTGTCTGCCTGCAAAAAATGTTAATTAGTACAAAGACACCCTTATCCCAGCACAAGCTGGGATTCCCATGTTTATTTAACTTACCCACTCACCTGGCACTACTCTGCACTGCTGCAGCACGACACTGCACTGTGTCCTGGGGAGCTTTGGCCACAGGCCTTTTCTGCTCCTGTAAACAAGAGATTAAGGGATGCAAAAAATTGTTTTCATCCCTCTGGTGGCTGTTGTGAAATTAAACCAATTTCAAGCATGTAAAGCACTATCAAATGTTATTTTTTTAATAATTAAAAAGTAATATTGTGTAAAGTAACATATTTAAGCAAAAGAAAGTACTGCAAACTAAATACTAATAATCTGTATGCCTGAATTAAAGCTACAGGTGGAATATTTCCATTACCTTGTCTATGAAAAGGTCCACAGGGCATTCTTCAGGTTCTGATTGATAGCAGTTTTTAATACACCTAGCAAATTAAAATGCAGAAAATGCTCATGGTGCATCAATCATGCACATTGGTCTGCAAATTTCATCTTTTATTATTGGGAAAGTGAGAAGGCAGTGAATTACAGCTGTTGTGGTTTATGATGGTAATGATGATTATTGACATTATTATGTGCCTTCACAGACGAACTTGAAGTCCAAGTGGTGGGGACTTGGTAAATGTTATTCTTCAAAGTGAGGAAAAGTTGTCACAGGCTATCTGTCTGCATGTGGGAAATGCTGAAATTCAAATTGACTAGAGATATTCTGAGAGTTCATAATTTATATACAACAAATACAGCCACATTAAATGTAATCCCAGATGGATCTCCTTAAAATACATCTTTTCAAAGATATGCAAAACCAATTTCAAAGACAAGAAATTCTGCTGCTGAATTAGCAGACATTGCAAGTAAAGAGATGTTTTGTTTCAACTGAGTTTTCTGTGTGTTGCCATTGGGGAAATCTACTGAAACAAGTTATTCACAATTGCTCTTTACCCCACAGATATCCTGAAACAGGATTTGTGACTCACTAAACCATTCATTGATCTAGGCTTCTCCTCCTGCAAATAAATGTGCTCTTTCTAGATAGGGGTAAGAACCTGAAGAAATCTAGGCATTAGACAGATAAGGCTTCCACACTTCAGGTTAATTCAACTATGCTCTGTCCTGCACCTCTTGCTTCAGCAAATTAGGAGCATGTGCACAAATGCTTAACAAAGTATTTCCTGGTTCAACATTACATGAGAGCCATATCTCAAAGGAGTAAAGCTCTTTTGTGAAATGAGATCACAGAGATGGATTAGGTTGATGTTTGGCAAATTTGTTCTTCAATGTGTGCATCACTGTAGAAAGTTGATTAACTCATAGTGACCAGAGACTTTACTTGACGTTGCTAGCTCTGCCATCTTTCTGTTTATAGTGCTAATCAGACAACTTATTTCCACAAAAAATTAATTATTTTTAAAAATCCCTCATTGCTAGTATAAAAAACAAATATCCCCCAAAGGAAAGACTTGCCAATCACAGCTTCATTTACAATAAATACTCGTGTTAGCTGGATACGAATTCTCCATTAAAAACAGTAATTTGGTGAAGTGAACAGGATTCCAGGGCTGATAGGAATTGAAGGCAGCCTGCTAGGTTACAGCTGTAGAAATGCTCACTTTCAGTGCCTCTTATCTGGACAGTGCAGCTTTCAGAGGCATTTGTGCCTTCTGGACCCAGAGACATAAAATTGCATAAATAACTCCAGCCTCAGTTCTCCAAGGTAGGATAAGGAGATTAGAGGACTTTCTAAAGAGGGGAACTGACTGACTGATTTTTAGGGGAAAATTGATTTTTTCCCCCCATCATGGTGTAGTCCCAGTCAGCAACCAAGCCCCATGCAGCCCCTCACTCACTCCCCCACCAGCAGATGCAGGAGGGAATCGGAAAGGCAAAAGCAGGAAAACTCGTGGGTTGAGATAAAGACAGGTTAATAGGGAAAGAAAAAGCTGTGCACATAAGCAAAGCAGAACAAGGAATTAATTCACTGCTTCCCATGGCAGGCAGGTGTTCAGCCATCCCAGGAGAGCAGGGCCATCAGGTGTAATGGTGACGTGGGAAGACAAACACCATCACTCCTAACATTCTCCCTTTCCTCCTTCTTCCCCCACTCCATATACTGAGCGTGATGCCATATGGTCTGGAATATCCCTTTGGTCAGTTTGGGTCACCTGTCCCAGCTGTGTCTCCTCCCAGCCTCCCGAGCACCCCCAGCCCCCTCGCCAGCGTGGCCGTACAAAAAGCAGAAAAGGTCTTGGCTGTGTGTAAGCCCTGCTCAGCAATAACAAAACCACCTCCATATTATCAACCCTGTGTTCAGCACAAATCCAAACATTGCCCCACAGTAGCCACTGTGAAGAGCTACAACCCTACGCAGGCCAAAACCAGCATACCCTCAAAAATTAAGGGAAAATAAAAGAAGAGAAATTCTATAACTATGCAAATTAAGTTGATTCAAGTACTTCAAAGATTACTGTAACATGTGCTACTCAGGTACCTGAATAATTCCCCTGCAGGGAAATTATTTTTCTCGTTTACCTACATAAAGAGATCTGTTTCATGCTACAGAATAGAAGTGTATATCCTAAAAACTTATTTTGAGATATACAAGCCAGGAATTTCTCAGCAGGTTAACACTCTCCTGCCTTGATGTCTCAACGAAATCTGAGAGCACAGTAGTTTGTACAAGGTGACAGTAATCTCACTGACAACAAAAGAGCAAGAACAAAGCAAAGAAAGTGTTTAATCTGAGTGGTCTGGCTTTTCCCTCATCAGGAAACAGGGTGGAGTCCAAAGCTTTATCCAAATTGTTGTTTCTCAGTGAACTTCCATCAGTTAGAACCTTCTGGTCTTAAGTGACCATGTTCCACTCTCAAAACACATTCATGCAGCAGATGATGCTCTAATCATAGCTTCCCAAATCTACCTGACATTAATAGACTAAATCTACTCATTACCCTATGCCACATTTCCCACTTGGCAACTCTATACAAACATCCTTCCATCCTGATCTGTGGTCTCTGCTCATGAAATACATGGTGAAGGACATCTGTAAATAACAGTGTGTGACTGGGGACCTGCAGATAATCATACTGTCTAGGAAAAATAAATTATAAGAAATAATACAGATTATTTCAGCCAAATATGGTTCTTAATTATATTTATAGTTTGACCACTTCATGCACATACAAAATACATCAAACTCATTATGAAAAGAAGCAGACAATGCCCCCCAAATATACAAAGAAGCATTTTAAATAACATTGTGTTAAATGCACGTTTGTGCATATCCTTCCAAAATACATTGTCACTCTTTGTCTTCTTCCATAGATTCAGAGCACTCTTTGAACAAAACCTTGTAGTTCTAAATTCTCACAGGTATTGCAACCATGAAAGGAGCAAGGTGTAAGCTAAAAATTTAAATTTTAAAGGCAAATAAAGAAGTAATGCAATTCTCCATACGTAAACACAAAAGGGATGGCTAGCAAAAAATACACACTCTCATATTAAATCAGGAGTCCTGATTTCCATATCATGATTTCCACCTGAAATCTCAGAGAATGACACAAAATTTTATTTGTTCCATGAGGCTGAGATGCTGCAATTCCTTTCTACTAGTTCATTAATGATACATTTAGTACTAAATACTTTCAAATGACTCAAAAAATAACTCCCATTGCTCTTCAAAAGTAGTGGACTCCGTAATTCATCAGAAAAGGATTTCAGTGGTGTTTTAAAAGTTTTCCACCAAGAATGTCAGTGAAGATTGTATAGGGGATCAATTACAGAACAGGGATGCCTGTTCTCTGTATGTTCTCTGCTTCAGCCCTTCAGTGCTGGCACTTTCCATACTGCTGTCAATAAACAGGGCATCCTAAATGCAGCTAAGTTCTATTAAACTGTCACAGAAAAGTGAATTTATCCAGACTTTTCTATCAGATCAAAAAGTAGCAACTGCATGAATTCATGCAAGGATATGCAGAGTCTCCAGTCCCATCTCTTAGACAGATGTTGTAGCTAAACCAAGTGCAAACCCTCTGATAAACTGATTCCCTTAACACAGCAGGCTGATGGAAGGACTTATCTGCTGCTATACCCACACCAAGAGAAACCCTGTTTCCCTCACACTCCGGTTGCTGACAGGGTGCCCATGGGCTCTTTTCAAACACTGGGACAGTCTATGCTCCCAGAGGAGCACAGCAAAGATCACTGTCCTGCCAGCAGCTGTGAGTTCTGCTCAACCCTAGCCTGTTTGGAAAACACAGGGTTAACAATGATTGCTACATTTGTTAACCCAACAAATCACAAATCTCTGTTATCTAGGCTGTTAATTCCCACTGTTTCCTGATTAGAAGTCGAAGCTCAACATGAAACTCTTTGCAGCTGAATAATCCCTTGTATATTTTCTTGATGACATAAAAATCTGGATCAGCTTGGGTATTTCCTCTATCAGCATCATGTTCTCATTTTATGAGTTAGCTCATTTGTGACTCATTTGTGTTTATAACTTCCCTTTCTTTTTTTTTAATTTTCAACTTAAAAACAAAAGTAAAATCCAAAATCCAATTCATATTGTAATGTTAAACTTCACAGGCAGTGAAATGCTAGTTTTTCTGCTTTCTCTGCATCTGGTTTCCTGTACTTAAAGAAAGATTTTTTTTTTTAAGAGTAAGTATTGAAAGACCATGATTGTAAGTAACTTAGTTCTTTTGATCTTGTCTCCTGGTATCACTCACAAGAGCAGCAAAGCAGCCCTTTACCACCAGAGATCACATATCAGAAAAAGATTTACATGGAGCAGATCCTGAAACTATAGAAGCACAGCTGCATAATGCTGCTCTTGTTTATAATCTACATCCTAAATTTTTATGACTGCATATTACCCCAAAAGTACGTTAACAACATAAAGCATCACTTACTTTAAATGCTGCCTTTCCAGTATAAATGGCTTCCAACACTGCCTTCTAAAACTGTGGGTTTAGCACATGGAGACTAGAAGTGTCTGCTGAAAGCAAACCAGCTGTGGATCTCAGTAATACTTTTTTGCTTATAGAGATTTCTTCAGAAAATTAATTTCAGTATGGGGTTTGGCTTTCTTTTGCCACAAGAGGGCGATCCCTTAATTCGTGTCACCACTAAGGCAATGTACAGACACCAGATCGACTCGCTTACTATTTAAACCATTATTTCAACTTCTTATATAGATAAATTGATGAATTTCATTCTGTCTGTGTTCTCAGCATGCACGTGACTTACATCAAGTTACTAGGCAATATCATTTAGCTGTGAGAGCACACTGTGCTTCATAAATGACTGATACAGAAAAAAATGGTGGGAAGTCAATAGGACTTCCCTTCATTATCTTTAGAAATAGCAGTACACTGTATTGACACAACTCATTTTTCTCAGTGATAGACAGGTCACAATCAAAAGGAAAGATCTTAAGAGGTGCCTCTTTCAGAAGCAGGAGGAATTTGTGAAACAAAGGAGAGATGCATGTTATACTTTTCATCCACTTGTGAATGCTTTAGCTATTTGTATTTGTTAAATATGCCATCATGTGCAACAATATACAGCGCAAGCACGATCCACACAGGAAACTGATTCAAGCACTCAGAGTCTGAAGATTGTCACGTCCTCCCTAATGCAAAACTTGATTGCATTAACTTACTTAGAACCAGATAGTTGGGAAGATTTTGGTTAAAATGCTTCTAAACAGTCATCATGAGTGTACAGTATAACTTACCATAGCAATTTTGTTTCCAGTCCCAGTATTTTATATATATATAAACCTGTGTAATTTACTCAAATCAAGACTGATTTCTCCCTCTCCCTTAGTCCAAATAAAATTATGCTCAGAAACGATGGATGGATTTTGTCCATCAAGAGTCAGCTATGTTCCTGGGCAACCGATAATGCTCTGGCCTGACCCTTGTCTTCTTCTCCTGAGGGTTGGCATATTTCCACTTGGATGGAGACATTTTCAGCTTTTTTCTCTTCTTATCTGTACACCACACTTTTTCACAGTATTCTTCCACCCTCTGGAAGTTGCTGTAACCTATTAGTTGAAGAAATTCCTTATACCAAGGCTTTGAAGCCTGAGGTATACTGCTCTGCATTGGGCATGGCATTTTGTGCGGTATCTCCTCCTCATAGTCTTTATTGAACATTTCATCTACACGTTCTTCCTCAACTATTTCCAGGGTGATTTTCCTAACAGTGTGAACAATGCTGTGTTCCACTGTCTGACAAAAATAAGTCCCTGCATCCAGTCGATGCAGCTTCAGGAATAAAAGGCCAAGGTCCATTTTAATTATTCTATCATCAGTCTTCACCTGAAAAAAAAAAAAAAGCTGCAGTTATAGAGCACTGGCCTTTCCTATTACATTAAATCAGTGCAATTATCTCTGAACTGTACTTTCATGACTTTAATATTAAATTTTGAGAGGAAGATTAGAGATTCACAAATCTTTAATTCACAGGGTTTTTTTATAACAAAAGTATTTACTTGAAGTAAAGAAGAGGTTGAGCTGTGGAAGGAGAGCAATCTAAAGAATCTGGCTAGCATGGAAGAACATATAATGGAGCAGACAGTTTCCTGGTTTAGTCACAGAGGCAAATAAGTTAGAAACACATAAGTAATCTACTGGGTGGAAAACAAAGGGGCATTTGCCAGCTGACCTGAGATAAGAGTTCCTATGAATTCTCTTATAGACTGGCATGCTTTTGAGGCAACATTCATAGATATTTGTATATCTAACTGCAGGACCATTGTGATCTCAAAGCCTCAGTTCTGAGTCAGGTGTTTGAGTTCCTTGTACAGCCCCCGAGGGCTCTGCTTTTGGCTATGAGACACTCACAGATGCTGGTAAACAGGGAGCACTGAACTGTCTAACCCAGCAGCAGAAGTGTCCAGGAGAATGGTATCCTCAGCTTCTTATTTAACACTAAGGTGATGAATTTAAGCAGAAGTACTGAGTGATGAAGGGATTGAGAGCAGCCCTGAAGAGAAGGACTTGGGGGTACCGAGGGTTGAGAAATTGGATGAGAGCTGTCCATGTTCACTTGCAGCCCAGAAAGGCAGCTGCATCCTGGGCTGGGTCACAAGAAGGGTGGCCAACAAATCAAGGGAGGCGATTCTCCCGCCTCTACTCTGCTCTGGTAGGACCCCCACCTGGAGGGCTACAGCCAGCTCTGGGATCCTCAGCACAAGGCAGACATGGACCTGTTACAGTGGCACTGCAGGAGGGTCACAACAATGAAGAGAGGAATGGGGCACCTCTCCTATGGAGAGAGAGAGAGCTGACGTTGTTCACCCTAGAGGAGAGGAGGTTCCAGGAAGAACTTACAGTGGCCTTTCAGTACTCAAATGGGGCTTATCAGAAAGATGGAGACTGATTTACAAGCCCCTGTAGTAACATCTACACTGTAATGATATCTACACTGATGTGCATCAGAGAGGTATTGAAGAAGAAATATAATTACACTTATGAAGCACTTTCATAATGGGAAAATATATGTAAAAGAGGCAGATAACCCACCAATACTCATTTACAAAAGATTCTGTAATGTAATGGGTGAGGCAGCAAGAATAAATAGATGTTAAACTAGACTAACACTGGGAGTAATATGTACATATTTAACCGCTGTAAAAACATACCAAGAGAAGTGATGAATTTGCCTTTGTTTTGAGACCTTAAATAAGCTTCACTATATTTCTAACATCTGCATCCAAGATGCTGAACGCAAAAACCAGATGAAATTCTCAGGTCTATTAATTCAAGAGACCAGATGAACATAGTGGTTTTCCCTGACACCCATATACATTTCAGCAACTGGCAACAGAAATTCAGTGAAGATGTGATGTTCCTAACAGCAGGCTCTTTTACTGAAAAAAAAGTATATAGGAATATTTACCTCTTCCTTCTTAGTTTCATGTGCTCGCTGTACAAACCAGATTACTTTTGCTTGTAAGGTCCGAGGGGTGCACTCCAGCAGGGTGCTGTTGTACTCTATTCCATAGACAAGTCGCTCCTCAGTCTTTTCCAGGACTTCACCTGGAAGGAAAAATAATGTTTCAAAAATGTGTTACTGCAAATACTCATTACACTCCATATTTGAGGTATATTTACTTTTAAGAGTGCAGCTTAATCCAACCACATAATTACTGAAAGTGATGTCTAATGAAGACTTGACCTGCCAAATGAGTTTTCCCGTCATTTCAGACTTTCACAGCATCTGATCAAATTATGCTGTGACTCACCTAAGATTATACACAGAGAAACAGTTCTCAGCCTTTTACACTGCTAATTGCTTGTGCCTGGTTCTTATGAACAGTTAGTTTCATTTTCACTCAGTGAGGCAGGATGTTTCAAAACTTGTTTAAATATAATAAATAATTCAAATTTTTTTAGGGATATAAATGACAGAACATAACCTTTTGCAGAATGAAATTATAAATACTCTAACCAATATTATACATACCCATGCTATACATGTGTAAAGTGAATGTATAGTTTGGGCCCAAGGGTGCTAATAAAAACAAGGTGAATGAATTTAATCAAAACTCAATTCTGCTTTTCAATCCAACAAAACATCTGGAGGAGGACAAGGTAGTTGTTAAACTGGAGGACACCAATTGCCTCATTAGTAGAATCATATTATTCCGTAATAGTGAGAAAGATTCTTGAGACCAATTAGTTTTACACCCTAAAAAATACATTATTTTATATAATTGTGTTGTATTTCAAACCTGCTGAATAATTAGTATTTCATACTGGAATATACTTTTCCAAAATGTAGTATATCCTCCAGTGGACTTCAAATTTAATAAAGCTTTCTCTGATAAAATATATATCTAATATTTAATATTTAAGATATTGTTTCTCTGGCTATATTTCTAGAAGAACCATTTGTGTTTTATTTCTTTTTCTTCTATAAATGTATTTCTTGCTATCCTGCAAAATACTGAGGATATCCAGGCAATTGTTTTCTCTCTGTTTTGCTATTCCCAATGCCAGTGTTTGAAATCATCACTTTCCAAGGTTTGGATAACAGCATTAGATACAGTCATCTATCTTTTCTTCTTTTTTTCTTTTTTTTTTTCCTTTTCTTTTTTTTTTTTGTTTTTTTCGATCGTGACGATAAATATACTTTTTAATTCTGGCATGTCATTGCCCACATCTGTGCTGGGGAGCCCCTTCAATTCTGGCTAAGTGTCCTGACATTATTTCATATACAGTTCAGGACGCAGCCCTGTTCCTTCTTATCCCTGCCCCATCTCTCCACTTTTATTTCTGTTGGAAGCCATTGAGATGCATTATCCCCATCTTTAGCCCAAATGTCAGGGCTGCAGGACCACATGAACTTCATGGCGTGCACCTGACGGGCCACTGAGACAGCCACTCTTAGACCTGGATGGTGTGGGCTGACCCTCACGACTCTCACAACCTTATAGGAACACGCCGGTGAGAACAGGCAGGTGGGATCATGGCCTGGCTCGCACGCTTGGCGAACTGCGCTGGCTGCCCCAGGCGTTTGTGAGCAGTTAGTAGGTGTGTGAGTACATTACCAATGGACTGCTGGCCAAAGCACTGCTGCGCCGCATTTCCGTGCCGAACGTCTTGTCTGCGGAAACGTCTGGAGGGCAGAAAATGGAGTTATTTGAGACAACGTGTCTAGCTTACATATTGTTGTGTTTATGTTAAACTGGTATTCTTTAAAAACTTAAAGAGTTAAATCTTGATTGCTAAAAATTTACCACTGTTGGGAGAAGTACTCGTTTGTACATCAGTATTTTCTCTGTACTCAACCTACGGGGAATCACATGTCTGAAAAAAGAAAGACACTTGTCTGGAGAAGAGGCACAACTATGTGTCCATTTCATATCTAACTACACTGATATTATAAATACAAAACCAAGATCCTTTGAACCAACTGGGCAACATTCAGTCAAAGGGACCTTTAGCCTGTCTTTGAGTTCTCTCTTTCTATCTCCAGAAAACAAGGAAATTTTCCTTTTTTAATTGAGAACAGTTTACGGTGTATGCGAATGGTAGTTTTTTTATTCTTCACTTTTTTTTCACTTGGGAATTTTTTTTTCACTTGGGAATCTCAAAGCATAGAGGAAATACTTTATTTTATTGCACCTCTGTAGCACACAGTTACTAAGCTCATTTTTCTCAACAGGCAAAAAGATACATTCATGACTTGCCCATGCCAGGAAAGTGAACTAGTGGGAGAACTGTGATCAGAACCTGGGAAACCTAGTTTTGACTTGGAAATAATACAGGTGCTTTTGAGGGAAAAATCATTCTTAGTTTTAAGGTTTGGGTTTTTCATATGCATTTACAGAAAAAAATGAAAACCATGATTACATGGTGCATTCCCAGAAGAACTGTGTTTATATATAACATTTTTTCACTCTGAGTGTCCTAATAAATAAAATTAAGATAGTATATTTGGGAAAATAAAAGAACCTATTGGAATGCCATCTTACCAGATGCAGTATGTGCAACAACCTGGAATTTAGTTTTTCTAAGGATACCTTTCCTATATTTGCATAAATAGTAATTCTACACAGGATTGCCAATGCAGTACATAACAGATTAACAGAAGAAATATGCAGAGCAGCAAGTCTTTCACAGCAGGTGTGTTTACAGTATAACTTATTTATGTTAGAAACAAGCAAAGCCATAGAATTCTGTTATTCTTTGCATTTACTACTGAAATAATATTTTTCTCCAGTTCCATGTGAACACAAAAGACAGAATTTTTATTTGATATAAATAGGATTTACTGAAACTATATAGATTACACAATCTAAAGGTCTTGTCCATGGATGTTACTCATTTCATTTCTAACCTGGCAGTAGTCAGTGATTATTTTCTGAATTCTATCACCTATATGGACTTCTGATCCAGTGCTTTTGGTGGACCAAAAGTACAGCCTCAACCTCCACTGATATTCAGAGAAGAACTAATGTTTTACCATTGCTGTTCCAGGGGAATCTGTAAATTCTGTGGAGACTGTACTGGGTCTTTTAAGGCGAAGTGCTAAAAATACCTACATCCTATTAAAGAAACATGGAGATTCAGAGGAAGCACCTGGGCCTGCTCCTGCCCTGGGAGTTGTCATTGCAATGTGCAGATGCTGCAGCCGCGCTTGCTGATAACTCTGCAAAGTGTCAGTGCTGAGCAATGCTGCCACCAGGTTCGCATGTCTGTGTACATACATTACTCAGAAGAGACATCCTCCTGCACAATATACATAAACACTACAGGATATGCATTAGCCTTGAAAAAAAACAAACAAGACAACCCTGCTGCTGTCAGGGCCACCAGCCCTATCAAGCAGGAACAGGACAGGTAGCAGGCATGTTCTATTTACTTTTCTGTACCTTAAGACCATTGTAGAGCTAAAAAAATCCTAGTCCTGTAAGACAGAGTTATTTCTTCAGTTGTCAGAACCATTAAAGAAAAATAAATGCTTGTTTGATAGAATTCTACTGTTGTGACTGTGAAGACTGGGAAAGATACATTTACCAGTGCCTTCACTTGCTATTTTCTTGAATAGAAGGAAAAAATAAGAAGTTCTGAAAGAGAGGGAGATGCTGGGAGACAAATTCATTTCACAAATACAGACATAAGTGTGATTTTTTTTACATTTTCATAGAAATTATTTTATTCAGAATTCCATGAATAATAGAGCACCAGACAATCCTTGAGATAAACCACTATATGGAACAATTTTCAGTGATTAACAAATGTACTGGATACATGGTAGTGTCTTCTGCAGCTACAATTTCATGAATTTAGATTTCAGTCTGTAATTCTGTGCTTTCAGGAACTTAGTAAAAATGATCTGCAAGAAAGAAATACAGTCATCATCGTCATCATCACCATCAACATAATTTTCATGGTTTTTTTATTATTTCCTAGGAATGGATGAGGCAAAGTTGAAAAGCCTTGGGAGGAAAAGGCACCACTGTTGTTTGCATAAGTAAATCAGTAGACTGTGTGCTTGTGGTGGAGTCGGTGATGGAGAAAGTAGCCAGAGAGGGAAAGGAGGCAGGGGAGTGACTGTCAGCTTCTAAAAATTAGCTAAAGAATCACACTAGACCTGCTGAAGTTCAAAGACATTTTAAAATTACTTCAGACCTTTTTCAGCCTGGATGATGAGCTAATACAGCAAAGAACATCACTAGTAGAATTTAGTGCTTGTTTAGATAAAAATTGTATCTGCCAGAATCAGATTGCAGAGCTAATAGTGAACTAAAGCATTTAAGTCCTGGACCTCTGCTTTCTCAGGTGTGTTTCATGAAATTTGAATGCAATAGAAATTCTTCCTGGCATCTGAGGTATTTGCAGTATGCAGGGGCCATACACCTGTAATTATCATGGAATTGTGGTGTGCTGTGCTGTCAACATCAAGATACGGGATTTTGAACTCAGATTTTATTTTTCCTTAATTAAATTCTACATTTAATTAATTATCCAGGCAATGCATGTACAAGGAAATATAGACTTTCACAATTTGAAAAATTAGTACCAGATGCCAAGTAGAAGGTTTTTTATATTTATGCTTCACTCCTCTCTAAATCCGCTACATGCCTTACTGTACAGATTTCTATTTAATGTTTCTCTAAACACTTGTTATACCTTGGAGGCGTAAGGATGTAAAACAGACAGCATCTGGAATGAAGTGGGGAGGTCACATTTTACATCACTGCCTCAATTCAACTCTTCACCAGCAGGACTGGAATTAAAAAGTGAGTTCTGAGCAGTGCTCTTGCTCACTAGCAGCACTGCTCTTCCGAGTAAAAAGTCCACCTAAGTGTACAGTGTGAGGCCCATATTTGAGCAGATAG
Source organism: Atrichornis clamosus (assembly GCA_013400975.1). NCBI lineage: Eukaryota > Metazoa > Chordata > Aves > Passeriformes > Menuridae > Atrichornis > Atrichornis clamosus. The sequence continues at coordinate 30,597 of WBMZ01009754.1, read as the reverse complement.
AGGTGGTACTAAGGCCAGCTCAAGTGTGTTGTAATGTGAGGCACAGCTCTTTGAGTCTTGATGAAGGGAGGGGTGTCAGGAATAGGTGAAATGAGTGCTCTCCAATGCCCCTTACACTCATATTACTTGTACAACCATGTATGGCTTGAGCAGAAATCTGGAGCCCCGAGACAAGGCCAGACTAAGATATGAATGTTCTGGGATGTGGCATTAATTCTGTCTGGAGTTCAAGGAAACCATGCCAGGGTTATCACCTGCTCAGTGCCACTTGGTGTCAGAAAACTTCACGCTGTCAACTGGGACCTGCCTTTTCCAATAGTACTCTTCACCTGATACCTGACAGGAAGCAACTTAAAACAACTTCCATACACATGTCCCAAGTGGCTCTCCCTGCCTCTCCATGTACCACGCAGTAAGTGTAAGCTCTTGAATTTAAAATGCTCTGAACTTCAGCTATGTGCTAAAGTGAACAAAGCAATTGCCATCCATGCCTCTCAACACTGTTAGTCTTGCTGGCTGTTCCCCAAACTCCTACATGCAAAACAAGTATTGCAGACTTCAAGGACATTCTATTGAGTGCAAATCCCTTCTCCACTGCTACAGCGCTTATCTTACGAGAAGGAGGGAGATAGCAGCAGTATTTTCTCCTCTTAGAAGCTGACCTGCTGAATGTCAGTGAGGTAAGGCACAGGAAGGTGCCTGGGTGCTGCCAATATGACTCCACCCTGGATAAATATGTGTGTGTCAGGGGACTTACAGGCTGCTACTCTGGAAATTGTCTTAGGTGAGAAATGTACAACAGAGTTCAGGGCTCAGTCAGTTTCTCTTATCTTTTCTTAGACAACAAGTAGCCTGCAGAACGTAAATGGTGATAATGCCAGCAGGCTAAAAGGCTGTGGGAAATACTGCTCCACCGCCCCCCCGCACCGCTCCTTCCCAAATGACTTTTACATCATTAGGTGAGTAACCCATATGCTTTATCATTATGATGATCCTTTTTCTACTTATACTGTAGGACATTAATCTCCCAGGCCCACTATATCGCTGCTCATCTTTCATAATCTGGGGCCTGAAAATTTTACCCAGACTCATCTCACACTGAGCAGACAACCAGGGCCCACTTCTTCCCTTTAGGTCTGCTCGGAAGAGGCATGAGAAGACTATGCAGTCCTGTTTGTAAAAGTGGTGTAGGTTTTCTTATTGGTTTAAACTATGCCTTAGTGCAGTAAATCCAGAAGATTCTTAAATCTGTTGAGTCACTGGCTGTGTTTCTCATTCTTATGATGTTATCCAAGGTAAAAAGACTGTATTAATTATCTTTTATAAAAAACTGTGAAAATGTCTGTTGTTCCTGACTATAATCAGCCTGCATTTGTTTGAGTGCATCCATGTTCATGGAAAGAGCAGACGTGCAGGACAAAAAATAAATAAATGTAAAGCCTAACCTTCCTGATTTTCCTTAAGAAACAATAATACATTTGGCATACTATGACTTGGTTTTGACTGAACTACCTCCACCAGTTTTCAAAATTCTCTCTGGAAGTTATTCAGTTCATTCTCATAGTCCTTTTAGGTCTAATAAAATATATATTTTTACTTATTTAAAAGAATATTTTCAGAATCAGTAATAGGAAAAAAAAGCCACAGAAAGGATTTGAATCATACATTGCCAAAAATTTGCTGACTCAAGTAAGAAATTACTCTCTCTAGGTGGCAAAGTGACTAAGTTTTGTGAAAAGACCTCGATTAAAACATACATGTTCTAGATGCTTGATCTGTGTTGCAGAACCTGGGTTTGGGAGGCAAGGCAAGGGAAGATAGTTTATGGGAAATCACTGCACAAAAGAGTGAAGGTCAAGAACTGTGAAAAAGTGAAAGGTGATAGAGAGGAAGAGTCTCCTCAAGCAAAGAATTAAAGCACCCAAATTAGGTTTGTGCTTTGAACTGGCCTCTAGAGTAACTTGACTTTCAATTCAATGCAGAAAACCTAACCCAAAACTTAGCTTTTGCAGAAACTCTGATTTGATTTTGTCTGGTGAAGTTATTTGACTATTAACATAGATTCTTCTTTGCTTTTTTTTTTAAAAGAAATTCTGTTGTATATGTTATTGCAGTGTGATATACTTGCTGTATATTGCTACCAGATTATGTCTCTGATTTGTAAAGTATCTTTCCTTGATATTCTTGAAAAGATATACACCTTTTCAAGATGTATAAGGAAATTAACGTTTCTTTACAATGTAATGCATATAATTACTAAGTGACCTTATTCATAAAAATATTTTTGGTACTGCACTTTATGCCATCCTGCAAATTTGATTCCTTGCAATTCTCTAAGGTTATGCTAATAAATTAGCAGCTGACATCTCACTGTTCAGTTACTTGTCAGAGGGGGAGATACGAAGTACTTTGTGTTGCAGTAGGGACTGTTGATGTAGGCATTTCACTACAAGTGTATCAGGAAAAGCAGCTCTCACCTCTTTGCCTGCATCCCTGTGGGGTAGTAGCGGGAGCAGGAGATCCCGTCCCAGGCGCAGTAGGGATCCCGAGCCAGGCAGCAGTCGGCGCAGGCCGTGCCGTACATGTCACACTGGTGGAACTTCACCTGAGCTATGACTGACTCGGATCCAACGTAGAGCTGTTGCTGCAAAAAATACACCATACAGGACTGAATTGCCAGAACTGCCACTAAAACTTCTCTTCCTGATGCAGTTAAAAAATGTTAGCTTTATTGTTGCTTGCCTGTTGCACATCCAGCCTGTGGCCTGAGGGAGGCAGAGTTACTCTGTGGGAGAATATCTGATTACGTGATAAACTCCTACCAAGGACAGAGAAAAAGAAAGAAGGTAAAGTGAACAAGTTTATTTTGGCATTTCCTCGCTTCTGAAGTTTCAGCTTGGTATTTGAATAGGCAGGGGCTTACATTTCTTTTTCTTCCTTGAGCTATTTTCCAATGCCTCCCTATTTCCTCTTGTCTGTCACCTAACTGAACTGAAAAAAAGAACCCAACTTGACATAAAAGACGTTAAAGAAGGTAAAATATGCAAGAGTTAGAAACAAACTCAATTTTTAAATGGGAATTTTCAAGTAATTTTGACTCTTGATGTGGCTACTTTAAATATGGTCACACATTCTCACGCACAGTAGTGCTACGATTTGTATAATCCCTCAGTGCACAAAAGATAGATTTTTAATTGTTTTCCTGTTCCTCTGCAGTCTTTCCTTACAAATTAACTGGTCACTACCTACTTTTTAAATGTTTATTTGTAGGGTTTGGGGGGTTTTTTTCAGCATTAGTAGTGACTGTTTAAATCTTCTGAGTTCACATATATGTCCTTTTCAAATAAAATGACAGATAATCTAATTTTTCAGATGCTGGAACTATAAATTCAGAAGAGACCACCTTGAATTTACAGGATTTTGAGAAAATATCTTATTGCTGATGAATGAAAATGATCTGAACACAGAAATATGCAGTGTGCACTTCAATAGAAACAGCTTATGCACAGGCACTTCCATAGCTCTACAGTCAGAAAAAGGATTCCTGAAATGTGCTTATCCTAATGGCCAGACTTAGTCCATAATTCCTACTCTTTGACCAAGGTTTCAAAATCTGGTATTTTAAAAATACTTAAAGCTGGAAAATACTGACACCTCATTTAGTCTATCACAAAATATGAATTTTAATCCAGATGTTTAGTTCTTGTTCCTAATTACACTCTTTAGATCACAGAAACTTTAACTTTCAGTGATGCCAGGGGAAGAAACTAGGAGAGGCTGGCAACAGCAGTGCTTGAAGAATTTTTCTGCTGAGATAAACCAGATGATAGTATCAGGAACTCAATCTGCCAACTGGAATGAAGAGGAAACCTAGGCTACTTATTTGAGGGGAATTCTTCATCTGCAAAGGCTACGGTGTGATTGTCCCAGAAGACATGAACAAAACTTTCAGTGAGACATGCAAGATGAGATTTTCTCTTTCATCTTTTAGCAGGGGTGAAGATTTCTGTAAGTCTTGGTACATCAGAGGAGGGAAAAGAAGCATCTGATATCTAGCCAACTGAACATCAAAGAACATTCCTTCCCAGTCTCTGCAGATAACTGGTTCAGCCTTGAAATGTGGTATTTTATTGTACCATGACTTGGTGAAGACTGGTCAGTGTTATAAGGATATGGAGACATAGGTAGCAATGAGAACTCCACAGGCTTAGTAACTCCAAATTCAGAAGAGACCAGTCAAAATGTTCAAGGTAAATAACTTTTTTTTGCATATTCTCAACTGAGTTATATTTCTGCTAATTTTAAAGACAAAACAGCTTGGTGCCAACCCTGTTCCTAACAGGTATTCCAACACTTAATTGTCCTCAGTATCAGGAAACTCTATCCTATTTCGAGAATAAGTTTATCCACATTCAACAAATCTTGATTATTTAATCTGATATTACTTTTCCAACAACTTTCAGTAATCCCCATATACGCAGTAGAAAGTCACTTCACACAGTAAAAAATATATATGGCTCTCTTGTTCTCTCTCAGTCTTCTCTTTGATAACTTGAAAAAGTTAAGCTACTTTTACTTCTCACAAGAAGTTAGTTCTTCAAACACTGGATTGCTTTGGTGACTTTTTTTACAATTCTCTCCAGATTTTCAGATATACCTTGCATTAGTAGAGTTGGCAGCCCTCTTGGGACTGGGATGTAATGGAGGAATGCTGCTTCAATATTTAGAATATCTCCTTTTTGCTCTTCCAACACAGCCCTTTTATCATGACAATTCACTAAGAGTCAAAGGTAAGGCAAACATCTGAAATGACACCGAGACTTTCTCCAAATAATCACTCAGGTGCAGTGTTAGGCAATCTAGTCTCCAGAGCTGCTTTCACAGGAGAAAGACTGATACAGGACATAATTCCAAATACTTAGACCCAAATCCTCCAAATCACCATCAGAGGATTTTGTCTTTCTGTATTACCTACAGGAAAAATGCAAGTTGATTGGACACTAAGACTAAAAAATAATCTTTTGAGGCACACTCACACCTCCTGTTAGTGCAGTTTTCATTCTTTGTTACTTGTGATTCACTGTGCTGATGTGCACCTATATTGCACCGGATATTTAACATCATTGTTAGATGTGTTTAACATTAAGATATAACTATCCTCAGATGTTTATAATGGCTTCATGATGAGGTGATATGGTGATATGATATGGATGAGAATCTACCCACAAGCGTAATAAATTGGGTGTTTATATCAGCAGAAACCTGCAAAAACTTGAAAGGGACTCAGATCCAAACCAGCCCTACTGGGCAACTGAATATGTGGGAGAGCCAGCAAGGCTCATTTTGCACTGATATCCCCATGGGGCTGAAGTCTGTCTGCATTTATTTATCAACAAAGAACTTTTCTGTGAATTGCCATACCCACCAAGCTAATCCTTGCTGTGATTGCTATGACAGTAACTTATGAAACAGATTGGTTTTTACTTGCTTTGATATGCATGATATTTTGAACTAAGGATATTTAACATTAGAATTGAAAACGTGAAGGCTTTATAAAGGAACAGAGCACATAGCCATACATTTATATTACAGAAGGATTACATATATACAACCAAGTCTCATTACAGATGATGTGCATCTGTCTATTAATCTACTTTTGGACAAGTTACAGCTTCATTACATTTAAGTCACAATTGTCACATTTCAAACTTATAAAATACTTACCCTTTTTGAGGAGATTTCCATAGAAATAATAGGAACTGGCATCTAAAAAATAGGAAATATATGCTTGCTTAGAAAAAATATCTTTTTGCTGTGACAACAAATCACCCAACATGGCATTGATATTACTTATTACATTAAGCTTTGCTAGATACTTTGACTTTCTTTAAGAAAGATGTGAGGAAATTGTTACTCTTAGTAGTATTGCTTTAAAAGAGTTTATTTAAAAACAACCAGCCAACACTTAATTCTGGATTATCAGAGCTACAGGAACACTACAATTTCCCTGTCAAACATGACATTAGCTCTTGCCACCACTGAATCTCTTTTGTCCTACTTGAGAGTGATAAGTGGAGTGTTCTTTATAACAAAACATTCATTGAAGATAAGATAAAAAGAGCAGGAATTCCTTCTTTTACCATTGTCCTCTCTGCCCTTTGCTCAGATTTCCTGGAGCAATACATAGCCTCTAAAATTCCTGTTGAAAACCAGCTTTATCAAGAGGGGCAAATTCTGTGATTTTCCCTCCAGGGAACAAGTCAATAGTTACATTGCCTAAATTCAGGTAACAGATTTCAATACCTAACTTTTGATGTTAGATTTTCCCTTTGTTTTGAAGCAGGTTAGCCTCCTGCTGTTTGTGGCTAATGTGACACGATGAGAATACTCATTAAAGGAATTTCATTTTCATTCAGCTTTGTCACGTATCAAACACTGAGCTTTAGCCATAGGTTATTCTTAAGCAGAATGGAGTTTTGCCTCAGTAGGATTCAGGTTTGCTCACTGTAGAGATAGATAACTGATTCATTCTTACTGAGGATTGGGCTTTTTCTATCCGGACCCCATCTAATTTTCCAAGATTGTAGTAGGTACATTTTTGTGTGTGCAATTACGCTCTTTTAATTACTTAACTGGATTTGAGGGAAAATTAAACAAAATGCAGTAAGTTTCTAATTAAAAGTCACACTACAACCTCCAAGCACGTAAACAGAAAGATAGTAGTTGTGATTTTCCTCAATATGCTTTGGTACTTGGGCCATTGGATAATTAGAAAATTAACTGCACACAGGTATTACACATTTGACTATCCTCAGATTTTTTAGACATTTTAATTCTGCAGAAAATTCAAGACTTGTATATATACTTCATATAGATCACAGTTCACCTTGAATACTTGCAGCTCTTCAAGAATCACTTCTTCCATTGATTCTGTCTCTTGATTGTAAATTGTTATGACTTTCAGTACAATACCATTATCTGGAAATCAATTTAGAAAAAAACCCAAACAAAAGTAAAGGTTATGATTTGTTGAAACATTGATATGGCCTTCAAATACCTTAAATGACTTATTCAAATTGATAATGGATAGAAAATTATGAATATGTACAGGTAGTTGCATATTTCTGTCATTAAGAAGGATTCTTAGCAAATAAAACAATATGACAATTTTCCCTGGCAAATAAGAGTCAACTGAGACATTTCTAAGATACATGGCTAATTGTATTTTTCAAATGCTGGGTCATAACCCCATGGTGAACTGCAAAAGGATCATGGAGGGAGACCATATTTCAGAAAAAGAAATGGGAATAGGTGGAAGCTTTGTCCATTGAGGCAAGTGTTAAGTACCTTTAATTATAGGATCTGAATGTTTACACTAGATAGGAAACTACTAATATCCTTAATTGCAGGCAGCAGCTCTGTTCCCCCAGGCAAGAGTACAAAAACCTTCAGGGTTTCATTGTGCACAGTTCTCACACTCCTCCAGGGGAACACGGAGCTGCTGTTGAGCTGAAGGTGTTGGTCAATGAAGATGAACTAAAATATAAGATGCATGTTCAAAATGACTAAGTCACAATGCAGTTTAGATTTATCAACCTCTCTGTCAACCTCTCTGTCACTGCAACTCTTGCAGGAAATTAAAATGCACTAATAGGTCTTCCACCACTTTATCTTTGCCTTGATGGCTATTAATAGAATAGCCTTGCTGTCCTTAATCTGAAAATCTGTCATCAACAATGGCAAATATCACTTCCTTTCTTCTGTTACTTTCATTCAGCTTTGATTTACAGGGGAATTATTAAGCAGGCAAGCACTGGGGAAAATGTTCAGCAAAAGATCAAAGAGTCAAACAGAAAGAGGAACCATTAAACTGGGGTCATATACTATTTTTCAAAGAGAATATGTAATCAAAGGCATCCATTTTGTGATGGAACAGTAAAAAGAATTTGTATTCCAAGCTCTGATTTTCATAAGTCCATCTTCGAATCCTACTGACAGATGTGAAAGCTCTGATGTTCAGACTTTGCCTTTGATGACCCTTTCTCACCTGCACCACTACCCTAAGGAAACTTTGGCTCAGCTGTAAGATGCTGCTTATTTATGTTACACAGCAGGTGTTGGACTGGGATTAAAAAAAAAAAATCTCCCTTTCTAACGTTACATTGTGCAGAGAAGCAGTGAGTTTTCTGATGGTAGTTTTGCCAGAGTAGAGATTGCAGGTTTCATTTCAGAGTTTCTAAAACCCAAATTCTTTTGCTGGAATTTCTTGTCACCTGAGATCAGACAGCTTGAGAACACTAAGCAGCTGTTGGGTGCCAGTCCAGCACAGCTCTAAAGCACACACTTAAGCCCCCTTAGATTAAACTTTTCTGAACAGAAGACTTGTGTACAAGAATATTTGATGCAATCTCAGTCTGAAATGCAAGTAGAAAATATGAAAAATGTAGGCCCCATTGTAAAATTTGCTGTACAGAAATAAGTGACACAGGTACAATGGTGTAAAGTCCAATACCAAGACCACGCTGAGGCCATTCAAAAGCTTAAAAAACAGCACTAATATAAATAAGACTTTGCTATTCTATGAACATGGGGTTTTTTTTAATGTTCTCAACACTGAAATGTGCTTATCAGAGGAATTTCATTAGTAAAAAATGATTCACTCTAACTGCTTTCCTAGACAAAATGGTCAAAATGATTTGTGATACCACTTCTGTTGTTAAATTGATTAAATGTGAATGTAAGGATTCTTGGATCTTTTCCAGACAGATTAGATGTGACTAAAGTCTTGTCTAGTTCTACTCTTTCCTCTTATTTTCTTAAGATTTCTTATTTTTCAAATATCATTAAGATAACTTCCTTTTCTCTGCTTTCTTAGACTTAGTACAGGTCTAAGTTATATTTTGTCTTAACTGTGTTTGTTTAGAAGATGTTTAAAAATTCTCTTTAAACAAACTGTCTATATTTTAATGTAATGGCACAGTTAAAAGACAAGAAAACTTGGCAGGAAGCTTCTAACAGGTTTTTTTGTTGTTGTTGTTGTTTGTTTTGAGATTTTTTTTGTTTAGTTTGGTTTGGTATTTTTTGGGGTTTTTTTAAATTGGGTATTTCCTCCTTCCTTCATTGAGCTGTGTTGTAACCCAGATCTGGAGGCTGGCAGTTTCTTTTTAATGGTATCAGCTAGACTTGTTGTCTCCAGAACTGGGGAAAATAGACTGTGGAATAAAGCCAGCAACTTGAACTGATATTTTTGAAAATCCTATCACTTTTGTTTCCCTCAGGTCTCCAGGTCTCAGCTCAGATATATGATTGTGTTCTGAAGTTTAAAAAACAAGGCCAGTTGTTCAGCAATTTAATTTAATGTTCTTGTTTGAAAATAAAAGAAATTAAAATGGAATCTCATACTTTAGGAGTTCTTTTCTAGTCTTTAAATCATTCCCTACCATTATTTTTCCATATAATCTTATCACAGTGAAGCACATGTCAAGAATGACTAACATCCTCTTTGAGGTGAAGACGGGCACAGAAATGCAAACAAAGATTGTTAAAAAGGAATGTTATATTGATGTCCTTCATCCTGGAGACAAGACAAAACAAAACAACTTATTAAACCTTTCTTACTTTCTTGAATTACCTGTGCCAATGAATAAAACATCATATTGCCCATCTTCAGCTTCCACTCTGTCCACTGCTATTTGTTTAAGATTGTACTTTCCATCTGTTTTAACTAGTATTGGTCTCTTGTGAACAGGCCTGATGGGCTGATACATCAGTGGATGGCTCCTGGCAAAGTGGACAGCTTCATCAGGATAGTCCTTGGTGGTAGTGTACAGCCCGCCGTTCACCTTGCTGGCACACTGCAAAAACATAAAACACAGATTATCCTGAAGGTTTGCCCAACAAATTGTCAGAAATAGGCCTTGTTTTCAGGGGTGAAGACAAGTCTACAGAAAATCTGACCTAACTAGCACAGAAGACCACAGTGGGAATTGGGACATACTTTAACCATGTATGGATTACTAATCATGAGTAGAAAGGAGATGCTGAACAGAGCCTTGGCATTTTCACGTTTAGAAAGAAGGAGTTCCTCCCTCTTTGGCATCCTAAGAGCAGAATAAAGAGTAACACTTTTAGATTTTGACAAAAGACATAGTGTTTATGTCTTCCCGAATTCATATTGAAGATGTAATTGACATGGCCATTGACAGTTAGAAGAAAGGAATTTTCTGTCCCAGCAGAGACACAGCCATGCAAAGTCAGCAGAACACTAACGCTTGAAAGCAATCTCTGGTCTTATTATTTCTTGATTGCAAAATGTATTACCATATGAAACTAAGCACACTTAAAAGTTATGCCATCAGCAATAGTAATTCTTGATTTCAGACGTTCTAACAGTATTATGTTTGATTCTAATTCCTAACTCCCAATGACAGTATTACATATCACAGTTTAGCTTCAAATACCAATATTTGCATTGATCAATCTACCGGTTTGCAAAGTAAATAAACTTTATGTCAATGGCTGATTAAAAGAGGCTTACTGCTTCAGTCAAATGTGCAATTAGAGATAATTTAATGCACTAAAGAGAGAAGTTAATTTTAGGATGCTTTGTGAATGAGACAGTGTTTCCCAACTGAACACAGATTCTACATTTCCAATTTGCTTCATGATGTTTAATTGAAACCATTTATGATCAAGCTGGAAATATCTCAGTAACCATTTACTTTTATGATCAAGCTGGAAATATCTCAGTAACCATTTACTTTTATGATCAAGCTGGAAATATCTCAGTAACCATTTACTTTTATGATCAAGCTGGAAATATCTCAGTAACCATTTACTTTTATGATCAAGCTGGAAATATCTCAGTAACCATTTGCTTTCTCCAAATATTCATATGACAGTGTGGTTTAAAGGAGCATTACAAGCAAAGCCACAGTAGCAGCCTTTATCTATTTAAATTGGATTTTTCAATCAATAAAATGAAATAAAATACTCCTTATGTTTACTGGAAACAGTAATTTTAAACTTGTGGTCAGCTGCAATTGACAATAACAAACTCCTGCACTTGTCAAGTAGGGCAATGTTTGTTTCCACTTTTTGGGTTTAGCTACAGGAAAGTATTTGTTCAGTGTTGACTTAAAAGTAATTGTCTAATCAACCTAGTGATGGAATTTCACCAGCTGTTTGCAATAAAGAGACAGAGCTGGAGCATGAAGACAGACTAAGGCTCTGCTTCCCATGCACTGCATGGCATATCAAGTGAATAGGCATTGCCAGGCTCACTTTGCAAAGTTCTAGTCCTGGAGAGATTTAATAAAAATAATCCTTCACAGGCTTTTCATTTTTAATTAAATAAAATCAAGTAGTTTAGAAAGGAAACAGTAGATGCAGCCGTCTCTGAAGTCTATCAACACCACTTTTGATGTAGCTGATGTCATCTCCAGAAGCCACACAGCCTAAATGAACTGAAAGAGCCAGCAGAGATTACGGCAGTGGATTGCAGTCTGCCAGAACGTGTGTGACTCTTAACAGTGACTTTCTGTTTATTTAGCTTTAAGCTCTGCTCTCATTCCTTGTACCCATTCAATAGCTAAGATCACTGAATGCTGACTCTCTGACATGCCCAGTAGTAGGTTATTTTTGGCCTCTTGTCACTGTCACTTGTGTAATGGGAAAGGTAGTGGGATTCAGTTTACCAATATGCTGAGCTTTGTTCAGTTTACCATGTTGCACATTCTTTGGAGTGTGAAACCTAACACTTGGCTACAGCCCAAAACACACTTTCTCTATATGCTACTGGAAAAATATTGAAAAGGCCTCTAAACTGTGCCCTAAATGAGTAGCTAAAAATGAATCAATTAATACTCTGTTAGCTGGCAGAGCCGTCTACTTCAGCCTCCGATGTACTCTGCAATACATAGAGAAAACCATGATTAAATCTGTTAACACCTAGGAAAGACCTGTTTCCTCAGCTAATGTATTCCATGATATTGGGAAATTACTTGCACTCTTCTCCTTGTTCAGCTCCTATACCTTGCTTTTTGGGGAGGCGACAATCCAGTCTGACCCAAATAGGGCCAAGGGAGAGAAGCACTGAAAGAGTGGAACTTAGGGCAGCCTTTCTATAAATCATTGTCAACTTTGCTGAAGTGCTGGTTCAGTGTTCTCTCCTTCTTGCCAAAAAGACACATTTAATCTTCAGTACTAGGAGATACCAGTGCAATAACTGCAGCCATTAATACTGAATTAATGCCTGTGTTTAATGCTAGTCCAAGTAACATATGTGAGCAGAAGTAACACTCTACTGCCTGAAGAAAAAATGAACACCACTTAAAAGAATTTGGACCCTATCATCTTTGCAAAATACATAGCCATTCTAAAATCCATGCATGGTACTGTCTCATTATTTGGTAAAACTGCAAACCCCATAAATTTGCTATACAAAATGTCAAACAGGAAACCAGTAATTCCTTTGAATTCAATAATTTTTCCCAAAATGTGACAATTTATTTGTCTGATTTTCTCTCCTTACTCAATACCAATGACTTCAATTGATGTCAAACAAGCAAACAAAAAAACTATTTGGTATTGATGTCAGCACTGCTACACTGGTAGCTCATTGGCCAGGATGGTCAAATCATATTCATAATGTCTAAATCCTAGATAATATCCTTTCTGGAGCATCTGCTTCTACGTTTTGACTTATGCCTCTAACCCCAAGAGAAGCAGAGAAAAACATTAATTTGAAATTATTAATTGAAAATTAGAAAGGACATGAATTTGAAATCATGCTAGAGGGAGAAAGGCTGTACTGGCATAGAGTAGATAAGATAACAGGCCTTTTCACCACTCATTCCTGAGATTCAGTGATAAATGAATTTTATGCCATGCTTACTTCTGGGAATGATTGTTTTTAGTATAAAAGAGAATACTGATTCAGTTAGCACAGGGACAACAGCACTGAAAGGAATCTCCAGCAACTGTTTATTCCACCTTTAAGCTCAAAACAGTGAGCCTCTAGCCTGAGAGCAGATTAAGAGGTGAAGTGTGAAAACTGGGGAGGATTTAGCCAAACAGCTGATAGAAATGTCTTTGCTTAGAGTTAGAAATCTGCCCAATGCTGACATGACAAGGGGTAGACCTTCATGAGTGTAAACAAAAGCAGTTTTGCAGCACATGACAACTGCCATGGGTCGGTAGGTAGTTGTAATCCCAAAAGGGACGGGGTAAAGAAGAAATCCTGGATGTGATGCCTCCCTGAGTTAACCTGGCATTGCCTGACTGGCAGCAGGAGGGGGAAGGTGAGGGAGTTGCTGGCCGTGCCTGTTCTGTGAGCTGGTGACAGCCCCTGCAGTGCCAAGGGACCTGTGAGCGGCACCGACGGCACAGAAGTGGGACCGCGCTGCTCACCCCTTGAGTGGCACAGAAACTGCAGAAACACCTAAAAGCACACTGACACAGGAAAAGGGTGTGAGGTGAAGGTTACCTGTGCTGCCTTTGAGAAATCAACATAGAAATTAGGAAAGCTTTGTAGAAATTAATTACCTGTCTCTAAGTAAAGAGTTTGTGATTTCCTCCACAAGTCTAGGTGCCAGACAGGAACAACTCTATATTGCAGCACCTCTATAACTGCAGTGTGCTACCATAATTCCCAATTAACTGCATTTTCAAAATATGTCTTGTTTTTTTCCTTCACTTAATGTCCAGTGAATTTCTGAGTCTGCTTTTATGTAATGTTGTTTTAATATTTCTATACCCTTTGTAAAGGGTGCAGAACAAGTATGTTGATAAGCTCAGGAACCTGATCTAAGGGTAGAAAAATCTCACTCTGTGACGTCTGAAAGCAAATCAATGAATTGTGAGCGTGCTAGACCATTGCTTCCAGAAAGAACCAATCTTGAGAGAAGGACTTTGAATGATGGAGAATTTGCTCTTTATCTATAAATGCATTTATTCTGATTAGTTACTTTTATTAAAATTTATGTCTCATTTCTAACCTGTCAATTGATCTAAATTACAGAAGTATTCAAATTTGATTCTTTTTGAAAATTAGATGAAAAAAAGGAATCAGAATCATCTGACCTTGAAATAGTACATCCTCTTCTTGCATATTTTTCTTCCTCTAACACTTATTAAATGTCCTGATTTCAGCAGGCAAAAGGAAGAATGTGAGGTTCCTTCACAAGTAATGCACCTACTGTTTCTGAATGCAGCATCTCAGCCACCTTCTAGAGGTGCCTCTTTCTATCCCTTTTGCTTGGGGTCCTAATTTTGGGACCTGAGGACCACTACTTAAGCTTGATAAATTCAAGTTCCAACAGGATTTTGAAAAATCTTGTATACTTAATCCCACTATCTTGCTTTGGGAAATGTATGGTTCTAATACTTGATTAAACTTACTGCTGAGCCATTCCACACTTTTCCAGAAATGCTGAAGTTTGTAGGTACTCAAAGAAATTTCTTTAAATCCTTCCAGGAAGATTTGTGTCTTAGCAGCAGTCTGCTTTTTCTTCCCAAATTCATTTCCATAGCAAAGCAATGGAAAATAGATTGTACTCACTGAACCAGGTCTAGGATAAGGTACTTTTCTTTCGTAGAGAGCCCAGTGGTATTCAGGTCCTTCTTTATGGGCATATGGTCCGTTGAAAGCTGCTCGGACACTCGCCATGTGGTAAACACATACAGCATATCCTCTAAATATATTGCTAGGAAGTAAAATTTAAAGACATTAGTAAAGCAATATCTCACATTCTGTACATATAATACTGGTATTATTGGGTCATTAAAAGTACGTCACATTTCAACAGTATTCAGGGAGAAAATACTGCTTATTCCTTCCTATATGCTTTTGTTTCAAATACTGTGTACAATGTACTTTGGAAGTCTTTAATGTGTTTTTTATTCATAATGTTTCTCCAAGGAAGCTCTGTGTTGTTATGCCAAAATTTGATGATAGTGTTTACAAACTCAAATTCCTTGTTTAGAAACACAGAGGAAGCACAGTGAACTAAGCTCAGGTCCCATATTTCTTTGATTAGTCACTTAAACAGTCAACCATTTTTCTTCTCTAGCTTTTTTCCTACTGATTTTGCTTGGAAAGATGGGAATCAACCAAAACTGATTAAAATGAATAGTCCTACATTTTGTATTTTTTGGGAAGGTTGGTTGGTGTTATTAGTTAGCTCAGAAGATCACTTTATGTAGATCTGTCCAGATAAAAGTTTGTATTTTATTTTTAAATTTTATTCACTTAATTCCAGAAAAGCAATGATTTTTTTTTTTTTAAAGAAGTGCTCTCTACAAAGAAATTATTTTTGAAGACTGTGGAAGATGATCCAGATAATCTTAATTAGGAGCCCAACTTTCTTTACTGACACTGGGAGCCAGTAGGAAATGCCAGGTGTCTGCATCCCTGGAGGAGAAGATCTGCCTTTTCTTATTTAAAAAAAAAAAATCAGGAGTAGTGGCAAAAGCACAGACGCTCTTTTCTACCAGTTGCATCCTAAACTAACTATTGAATTTCCGACTTGAGAGTATTGTGTGCTTGCACTTGAACTAGGCTGCAGTGGAAAAGGAGGCCACCAACAACATCACAGCTGGTGCTTCAGGCCTCACCAAGAAGTCAGCAGGAATTTAAACTGCTATCTACTTAACCTTGAATTACAGCAGAGCTCTTAAAGGAAGATAGGTGGCTCTGAGATGCTGTTCTTATAAGCATGTAGAGTGCATGTACTTTGACACTAGGAAATTGTCAAGCTGAGAAACGTTTAATTAATATGTGATCCAGATATATTGAATCACTGAATGAGACTTCAAGCCCCTGAGTGTTACAGAGCAGCTTTTACATTAACAAGGAAGCCCACTGTTAAGAGAACTGAGATTAAACTGTTTACTATATATTTGCAAAGGGATATGTACCATGCAGCTTCTATCTCTTTAACAGACTTTTCAAACATTCCTGTATGGCTGCTATTATTTCTTCTAGTTGTTTACCTTGTCGTGTTGAAGAGGCCAAATATCACTGGATTTTTGTTATCACGAGTTTGCAGCAAAAACACATCCTCTGTAAAATTTAAATGCAATATTATTGATAAAAACCTACTTTTCTCAGCCCCAAAAGAGAAACTTCATTGACTGTTAAAAACATAATCCTATTTTACTCTTCTATTCTTTTTAATTTTATGCAGATTTTAAAAGCAATCTTTAAAAACAATATAATGCATAAAGGAGTAGATGGTTCTAAACAAATCCATATGTATAGAGCTTCTTATACATTGGAAACAACACTAACAACCATTCCCTGTTAATGAATGAAACAAGTGCAATATTTGACAGTAAAATGTGTTATCATGAAAGTGTATGTTTTATTCATGGTTTTAAGTTTGTTGCAGTCTAGGATATTTACCTAATTCATCAAAATGTGTATCAATTCCATTTCTCCCAGGCACAGAACAAACTAGCCTGGTTTTAAGGAAAGTGGTCCATTTATTGACGAGCACTCGTTGGCCTCCCATATCATTCTGTGTAGAAAGAAACAAATACTAATGGTAATTTGAGTGAGTAAGTCTAGAAGCACAAACATCTCTCTGAATTAGCCACCCATTGTATCTTTTAATGTCAAAAGCATCCATTTTCAAACCACATGTCTGTTACTAGTATTATTTCTCTGGAGTCAGTTTTCAAGTAGGATTGCACTGATCAAGTCCAGGTCTCATTAAGAGCTGTGGGTTTATAAGAATATTTAAATTCTGTACCGCAACCCTGGTTAGTTTTAACTATACAGCTGTTGTAAAACTTTCTTTAATTGCTCATTTTTTTAAAGTCGATATACTGAGTATATTAGTGAAGCTTAGCTTTGCTTTAAGAGCTCAGTGCAGGGTTAGTTCAATGCATTTGGAATCTGAAGCCCTGAATCTATCTGTAAAGCTGGTATGACTGGGGCAAGTCTGAGGCAATTATCTACATGGTTTTGTAACAACTTCTCAACAACTTTAAATAACTTCTGCATTGCTATGGCTATCTCACCTCTTTCTTGCTCTTACAACTGTTGGGACTTTCAAGAAAAAGGAGCATTAGTACTACTTAGCAATCTGATTTTGTAATCAGATTTAGGGAGCATCCTCAAATCAAATCAGGGCCTTATATTCAGGTAGGCCTGTGTAACTGGCTGTTGAAGGCTCTGTAACAAGCTTGCAAAACTCCTCTCACAAGCAGGGATCTGTTTTCCTCAGAAAAGTAGAAATATGTAGAGTAGCTGCCTCTGTGTTGCAAAATCTGTTACAGCTTAGAAAAAAATGTAAAAGCTGAGGGAAAGAAGCCAGTTCTTGAATCACCAGCTAGATATTTTTTGTATTTACTAAATCAAATCTGAATTATAACATACAGCTGTGAAGTTAATGGCTAGATGATAAAGGATTTGGAGTTTTGGAGAAGTGGAAGGGGTCTGTGGGATTTTGGTTTAACCCATGGCTAGAGATAAGACTTCCAGGTGGACATACTGCAGAGTAGAAGGAACTATTAAAATAATCTATTCAGACATCTATTTAAAACATAAGCCGAAGAATTCTACTTTGGATCTTGATGCAGGCTGGAATCCAGAAAGCCAAGTGGCTTTGTGGACATTAATGTCTGAACCTGCAATTTGGTACTTTAAATACTTCAGATGTTTTTAAGTTATACACGAGTATCAAAAAGACCTTAATAGGCAGTATGCTGCTGAGCATATGTGACATACACCATACATTGAAGTGACAGAAAATAAATAACTTGTATCTTGCTCTTTGCTCAATAGTTTTAGTAAGGTATTCCCTACAGCTAGGAGGGGGAATACAATTCATTTTTTTTAAACAAAATCAGATGTTAAGAAATAACCTTCTCTTTCCTTCCTTTAATCAAGCAGATGTAGTCCCTGTGGGAATGGGAGAGCTCCTCTCATCGGCTTTACAGTAGTTGGTTATTAGAAGAGGAATGCACCCAAATTCATCAGTTTTTCAGAAAGTACCTATATAGCTGTATCTGGGAGATCATATGTTAACAATGCTCCTCTCCAGCAACTGCCCGAGATCTCCCTCCTGTGTGTGGGGCCAGGCAGCCAAAAAGAGATGTGATCAACACACCAGCAGGATGGCCTGAGTGGGAAATGGATAATCGTCCAGGGCATTGGGGGAAGCAAACTCTTTCCTCACGACTTTTCTCCTCCTTCTGGTAAACCTTACACCTCTCTGTGATAATAATTTGCTGGAGAATTCAGTTATTTTTTTCTAGTTTCCTAGCTGCATAATTTTTCTCTGTTGCTAAGAAGAGAAATGAGAGATGAAATGAAAACAAGTAACTACTCTTTATAAAGCACTCTATAGATGGTTAGCACCGCATCCTTCCTATCATTCTTGCAACTGACAGAGGTTTTCAAAATTTACAGAAACACAGGTGTCCCTGCCCATGGTAGGGAGGTTGGAACTACTTGATTTTTGAATGGTAGAATGGTTGGAAGGATGCCCTTCCAACCCAAACCATTCTACGGTTCTGTGAAGAGCTGAATTTAGTAGGGATCTTTGCAGATCATCTAGTTCATTTGTCCTGCTCAAAGCAAGTTAATTTGAGCAAGTTGCTCAGTGGATTGCTCAGGCCTGTGCCCAGTCAGGATTTGAACATCTCCAAGGATTGAGTCTCCGGGCAGTGTGTTAGTGCACTAGTTAGTTAGGGCACTAACTCCTGTGTTAGTGTTAAAACACCTGGCAATAAAAAAATGTTTTCTTACATTCCGATGGAATTTCAGGTGTTTCAATCTGTGCCCATTGCCTCTTGCCCCATCCATCTGTCTGATAGGAAATCTAATGACCCTGCCCAAAGTCAGTTCAGACTTACTGGCAAAACAGGAAAGCAAGAGAGAGTATGACACAGGTCTGGTGGCTGGGCTCCCCCTGTCACCCTCAGTGTGAGTGGACCTTGCTTTGTGTCAGCTGTGAGAGCTGCAAGAGGCCCCGGACCTACAGCCAGCACAAAATACAGCCAGCACAAAATACAGCCAGCCAGTGACGGAGCCCTGATGTGAACTGAGAACGTGTATGGTAAGAGAGTCCTGGGGACAACTATTACTGCTGTCACCACAGATCAGCACGAAGAGCGATGGACTTGAATAACAACATTTCTAAATTTTGCCCACCTCTCTCAGCAAAATTCATCTTTAATCTGATATTTTGGATGACTCGTGAATTTTATCATGCTTGAGGCTGTTTAGATGTAGGGTTATGATTCAGACCTGTAACTTATTTGCCTGGGGGAAAAGGACCAAGGAAAAGAACCTGTTTCTTTTTTCACTTAGCTGGGGAATCAGAGAAAGGATCTTACCGCACATACACGTCCCACTCTGGTGTATATGGCATGAGCGCTTGTCTCAGCTTCTAAAGCTTTTTCAGTAAAGAAGAAATATACTTTGTTGTCATCATGGTCTTCATTGTCAGGAATCATGTATGAGCCAACAAATTTTGGTTCTTTAAAAAAAGAACATATGTAAATTAAGTTCAAGTTATTAAAACATTCTATTTTTTCAAGCTTTAAAAACAGCTGGTAGCAACCAAAAAGTAAAATTAAGATAAGGGATCTGTCAGTCAGAGACAGGGCCCTACCTAAGGGCAAATGGGTGATAGAAGTAGGAATTTTTTTCTGGGTTTTTTTTTTTTGTGAGCATCTAAAAATCATGTGGAATTCATTAATGTCGAAGTATTTTTATAGCTCCAATTGACAAACTAATATTACTTTGTATTTATGCAAAAGACCTTTTTTCAGTACCATTCTCTGTGTTTTATATATTTTAATTTAATATTTCCATAGCTATGTCTGGTCCTATACAAATCAGGCAAAAGAAAGTCGATTTTGGACAAAGAGCCATTTAGACATAGAAAAAGCTCTGGTAGTTCAGTTAACAGATGTGCTATGGCCACTTATCCTCATAGATAGAAGATACATTGTGCACCTTCATCATTAAATAAAAACTTTCTAACTTTTTCCTGTTTTGACACTTTATTGTAAAATTGAAACCTAGGTTCAGACTTCAGTCCATGACTGCATACCTTTAAACTCCACACCAACCTGACCTGTGAATGATTTCATTTCACTGAATTGTAGCAAAGTTTTTGCAAGTTCATTAAACAAGAAAGTGATTAATACAATAATTTCTTTAGAAGCAGTGGATGATGTAAGTGTAATATAAATATAACTTTCTGTTCTCTAGAAAAACTGTAATTGCATTTTAAGACATTGACACAGCACTTGCTCTATTATTCTAAACTGTTTTTAATATACATTTGAAAATACTCCTATTATGCAAATATAATTTTCAAGTTTAGACAAGATGGAAAGCAAAGTTTAATGTGAAAACTTAGAGAATTCTGTATTTAAAATAATGGAGTCTTCCAGAGAGAAAAGAAACTTCACTTGCAGGTTGTGAACATCCACTTGATTGTTGCTAGCCATACATAGACAGTCTAAACACTCAGTTCAGCAGGGCTCTAAGTATAGGACTTAAAATCTATGTGAGGATGTTTTAATCATATTTTTGTAAAAATGTGAATGAAATTTGTTTGAGTCTTATATCAGATTCATGTAGGAAGAAGTGTGCAGCAGAAATATTTTCTCTCTTTTGATTTGGGAGAAAACTGCTTGAAATTTGAGAGAAAAAACTTTTATGTCCTTTCACTGAAGAGATGATGCTCACCATATGAATCACCATAAAAGGCAATTATTGACTCTCCTTGCCAAATATTGGCTGTAATTATGTCACTGTTATAACAAAATATTGCAGTACTTTCAGGGCAAAACAAATCAAATTCTGACTCTTCATTTCACATATATTTCAACACTTTGAAATTCAGCTACATTTCAAATTGAAGAATATGAAACGAATTCTAGATTTCCCAGAACAATACCCTTTTTTTTTTCTTTTGATATTTTTATTGTGGAATATATTAATTTTCTTCTTTAACTTTTAACTCGTTTAACTTTTAATTTAATTTAGGCATCATATAGTTTTGATTTTGCTTTATTTCTCAGCGTCTCTTTACTACACAACTTAGCAGAATTTGAGTTGTTTTATTGCAACATAAAGACAAAATGATCTCATCTAGGGAAAAGGGCACTGAGTTCTAATTAGAAGATCCTATTAGTTAAATAGAAAATTTTAAAAATCTTACTTTAATTATATGTGGCACATCATGAAGCATTATAGAATATTAAAATTATATAAAGCAATTTTAAAAGTGAAAAATGAATTATTTAAAAGTTCCACTTCTTAAAGTCAAGATATAATAAAAGTAAAAAATTCAATTTGTTCATCCTGGCTGAGTGTTCACAAAAAATGTAATGAAAAAAGGACAGTTTAATTAAATTCCCTTCCAAATGAATATAGAGAATCACAGAATATGCTGAGTTGGAAGGGACCCGCAAGGATCATGGAGTCCAACTCCCATCCTGCACAGGACCATCTCCAAGAGCCGCACCACGTGCCTGAGAGTACATGAAGCACATCTTTTTAATTTCTGGTTAAACAGAAATTGTCTAGCCATCTGGAACTCCAGCTTTACCCTCCTTCTCCTTCCCGTACCTTTCAGCAGGCGCTCGTTGTCGGGTTCCGTGCGCAGATGGGCCATGCGGTTCATGGTGCGGAACAGAGCAGCGTCTCTTCCCCAGTAGTCGCTGTACAGACCAGTAAAAAGTTCACCACCTGCAGGACATACATTAAAAAAGCAAAATCAAACAATTTGATAATGCTCGACATTTAATTTAATTGCATGTGATAGGAACCACGTTATAAACATGGCTCATTAGTATTTGCCCAAATTCAGGTAGGAAGGCGAGTCAGCAGTTTATATAGTCTGAAGAGCACATGGACATTGTTTCTACCAGCAGTGCAGAATTTACAATTGGCACAGCATGAGGACAAGAATTTTAGATTTTATGAGTGTTGGTCTCATTTTCATAACTGACTTAACAAGACAGATTCAAGCACAGAACAGGAAGGCATTACATGAACGTCTATCCACATCTGCCACAATAGCATCTGACACATCAGGCACCTCAGCTCAAAGATCTCACTGTGGTCTAGTTAGTGCCTGACCCTGACCCTTTTTTGGCACCTAAATTTTCACCAGTGAATAGCATCTGACCAGTGATTTGCTGCTGAGGAGTTCCAGACGTGCCCTGCTCTTGCTGAAGAGAAGCAACAACTTCTCCAGGTCTAGAACTGGAAGGGACATGGTGGGTTTATGAGGACCCAGAAAATGGGATGAAAATGCAGAAGCAGAATACAGTGCTAAAAATAGTGTTAGCTGCATCAAACTACTCATTTGGCCTACACTGTGTGGTTACAGCTCAAGGCTAAACCATACCTGAATCCACAGACTGGAACTCAAACGGGAGTGTTTCCTAAGCATAATTATGAAATTTTGCTCTGTGGAAAACATGGTTTAAAAAAAGAGTCATGCTGAAAACATTGGAGGCCTGGATGCAGTTATCTCTCCAGCTGGAGAGATAAGAAGCTGTACCAGCTATGTTAGAAATTACTTCTGTAAACAAGCACAGGTTTTATTAGGCTGAGAGGGTTTTCCAGTCAGCCTACTGGAGCTGTTCCACTTCACCTGGAATAACTACAGTTAGAGAATAACTTGCTGTCTGAGAGGATTTGGTGTTCAGTGGACAGAAAAAAAAAGGGCTGCTTTTCTTTGGTCCAGCAATAACTTGTTTTCATAGCATTAAAATATTCATCAGAGCAGGGACAGGACCTGAGATTTAATCCATTCTGCACAATTGGTAATGAATATTTCCTGAAAATTTTATGGAAACAGAGATTGGGTCTCATTTTCAAGGGATTTGGATAGTATTCACAAATTAAGCAAGCATAAGAAAATGTAGAAATAATACACTGATTATCAGAAACTGTTGAAAAATCTGTATGTATACAGGTACAATTCGATATGTTCAAAAATCCAGCCTATCTCTGACACATCTAAGAGTGTGATATTGAATATATTTTACCAATAAGGTAAATTGATTTTACCACTAAGATTAAAAATACTATGAATTCTACCTTTTAGTTATGTATCAACACTATTCCCCTTAATGGACCAAGCATTAACAAGAACTTGTTTCATATCCTTGTGGACCCAGATTAGAATTTTTTTAGGCCTAATTTAAGAAGCAGGCAGCTATTGTCACTAGGTGGCACCCTTATGTTAGAAAATAACACAAAAGGAATTAAAGTGCACAAGGAGAGGGAAATTAATTATTTCCAGTTTGAGGCTAATCTGAGTGGAGGTTTCAGTGGCACAGCTTCCTCCCCCTAATAAAAATAAACATGACTGATACATCCAAAGAACTTTTGCTGGCATTTATAAAGGATTATAGCAGAAAGCAAGAATTTTGCTTGTTGAGCTCCCTCAAAATGTGAATTTTATTTAAAAGATACATATGAATTGAATGGTAGCATAATTGTGAATAATTATTCTGAAAAGCTAATAGTTTGACAGCTGGGGCTGGTTCAGACACCTCTGCTGATCTGGAGCTGAGCACAGTTTTGCCTTAGGCTTCATCATATACAGAATGGATATTGCCCTGAAAAATACATGGCCATGATTTAGTGTAAAATACTGGCAAGTGAAATAGAAAGTATAAATTACAGCATTTGTAGAAGTTAAGGTTGCCCAAAACTAATAGAGAGTTTTATTTTTAAACAGGACAGAGCTGCTTAAACCAGAATGTCTATATAATGTATCAGACTGTCTGGTATTCTTACTTTTGGTGATGTGTAATGCGAAACGGGATGTTTTCTCTTTTCAGCACTATAGTGAGTGTTGGAAAATGCATCAGTGCAGGATAAATTATTCATCACATATTGCCAATGATCAGAATTGACATCTGTAAGCCCAGATGTTCAGAAGTTTGGATATGAAGTCTATTCCTTCGTTTTGACACAGGTATGAAATGTTGGTATAAGTAGCTAACCTCAGGTATGGCATTCCACCACATACTGAAGAAGTCATCACTGATTTTACCTGTCAGATCCTGAAGGGAGAAAATGAAAGTTCCGCTCCTGGATGGATATTTTTCCATGAAAGATATTGTACAGATACAGAAATTAAATCTGATTTTTACCCTGAACTGTTACTAAACTAAATATAAGACAAGTATAAAGTGTGAACAGACAGGTCACTTCATCTAAGGACAGCGATGGGACAGTACTTACAAGTACTGTTAAATAGCACAAAAACATTCAACATAATTCTGAGATCTTTTGCACTTTTGACACGAAGAGGATCTTCTCTTGTCCTTTTCAACAGTCTTCTGCTCATCCTTTGCATGCAAGTTGGCAATTTTGAACACTGCTAGGTTTTTACATGTGCTGACCAATTCCAGATTTAAAGACAGCCTAAGACTGAGGTTTGAAAAATTCTGGAAAGATTTCTACTCTTTTCCTCCTCCATTGGAAAGCTACTATTACACATCAACTCACTCCTGTCTTGGTTGCAGAGTTTTATACTGCTGCACATCACACTGCTTAACCTGTGCTTTCCAGTGAAAATCAGCTGAGTACCTTCAGAGATCTTCACTACTCCTCCCCTCTCCCAGTCTAATCTCAGCTTCACATGTATTTGACAAATTAATTGCTAAAATTTAAGTTTTAACACAGACTGGTTAATCATGCTAAAACAAGAATAGGAAGTTACTTCTTTCCTTACTTAAGCAAACAAAAGAACTCCCATGGACCTCAAATGGCCAGGTTTAGCTCAAGTGATGTACATATACTTTTAGCTAGCATTCTTTTCAAACAAACAAATACATCAAAATTCAATTGGACCATTTAAAAATTCCTTTATTTTTGCCCTTTTCTCAAAGCAAAATATTAACAAAATCAACAACAAACTTTTTGTTCTAAACCCTTCAAAATTGCTAGGTGATAAACCCTGTAGTTAAACAGATTGAAGCATTTAAATAAAATTATGTATACAAGGAATTTCTATAAATAGGCTGCTACCACCTTAAGGTTAGGTTTTCTTCATTTGTATTGGCATATTTTGTGTACCTGCTTCAAATTGGAAGGTAATGCAAACACAAGCTATTAGTTATCAGCAGGTTTTTCTGTGTAAAGTGGAAAACTCATGTTATGAATAAAGGATTAGGACATAATGAGCAGAACATAAACTGCACCTTTCATGCATTTCTTTGACTGCCAATCACTTATTACTCACATGACAACTAAAATCAGAACACTAATTCACATTTTAGCAAATGATACTTTTGACAGTAGGAAACAAGCAAATTTAAAAAAAAATTGCCTATTGCTCAGCTGGTAAATTGATTCTTCTGTGTATTTGTATTTTCTGTCTGTCACTCAAATATTCTGTCTTTTGTTTTGAGAGAAAGTGTATTTATGTCTAGAGGAAAAGAAAAGACACAAACACCTGTAACTGTTTTAAAACTGTAAAAGCAGAAAATATTATTGGGATGAATTCCCTGGATACTAACACATTCAGATGTAGTTTAGGTTTTTCACCACTTGCTTGTGATACATTGCAGGTAAGAACACATGGACATAAACTAATTTCTCAGCTTTCAAGAGCTAGTGTGGTCGAAGTTAATCAGAGTGCATTATCTGGTATCAAAAATAGTTTTGACTATTGAAAGCAGATGGGAGATTTCATTAGGAATAAAAGTCCAAAAGTTTTATATGCCATTGAGCTAAACATAAACATTTTATTCAGTCCATCTGCCTTCCAACTTCTATTCTGTTTCCTGATGCTGGCAGTAAACTGCTAAAAGTTAATTAATTGTTCATAAATTGAGGAATTCATCACAAGCTACTTCACCAGTGGGTCAGATAACCTACAATAATACTTACAACAGCATGGATATTTAGTTTTAAAGCCAAGTCACGAACTGCAGTTCTTGAAGTTGGTATTTTAAATGTTGTGTTGAAATACATGAAGATATGCAGAACAAGAGATTGTCTTTCTTCCTAAATTAATCCAGCTCAATCTGGTTCTAATTAGTTATGGCATAAATGATCTTTCAAGATCAAGATTTTAAACTTTTATCAGAGATATGTAAGGTTTCCTCGTTAGCCCGATCCTCACTGTTAGTCAAAGGCCACGCTGGTGTGGGTGCTGTGTTGAAGTGAGGGGCAGAGGTGGGAGCAGGGTTTGAATAGCTTCCTGAGGAAGAAGAGGATGCTGGGATGTGAAAGCCTTTGCTAACTGGTTTGCATAAAACCTTTTCAAGGACATGCACACTGGCTAATGGGAGAGTGAAGACAACTCTGCAATTCAGCCTCCAAGGGCACGCCGACTTCATACCAGGAGCAGATTTCACTGTCTAAGAAAATTGGGAGTTCTTGGAGAAAAATTAAACCTCCAAGCATTGGAAGACCAGTTCTGGAGGGTGCACGATGTAGTTATCACCTCCTGTCACAAGGTCATGGCCATCATGAGCTGGAATCAGGGCTTTTACTGAATGAAGGAGCATCCCTTCCTTCCAAATGCATTTGGCATTAGAAGTCTGGCTCATTTTCAAATGCCAATTAAAAGACATTTTAATATTCAGTCTGCTTGCATGTATATCCTTTTCAACTGGCTACCCACAGAGATAAAGGATATATATTGTCGAGTCTAAGGAGCAACATTAATTCTGTTAATTCTGTGAACTGTGTGTCTCTGGTTAGTAGAAGTTGGTAGAATAAAGTAGAATTATTAAAGTAGAAATTGAGACTTCCTTACAATCTTTTTCCTAAGTGTTGGGAGTGTTAACTTCAATATTTAAAAATATAAAATAATAATAATTTTAAAAAAACTTTTGAAGAATTTTATTATACTTTTAAAATACCATTCCATGATCACTTGAAATTATAGAATTCCCAGTGTATGCCTAGAAAAACAGCCTCTAAATATTTTTCACAGGTCATATTAATTTTGATGAAGGGGTGAAAGTTAGTCTAGTTTTTGGTGCTGTATCAACAATCTGATAAAAATATTTTCTCCTGTTAATCTTGCTACATTGCAGAATTGTTAACTTTGTGAGATTGATTTTAAAAGTCTTTATCAGTGCATGTCCAACACGGTCATCAGCATTTATCATGAAAGGGCTTATTTAACTCAATTCTTCTTCAGATAAAAATATGAGGATCCATAGGACCTCCCATAATTCAGGCAAAGTCTTAAAAGTGCTCAGTGGGACAACCTGGCTTCCATTTAAGCAAAAAAAAATCACATTGATCTCACAGGATGAACATGATCAGGTTAATTTATTTTCTTAGTTCTATCTGAGGAAATGTTGAGAAGGACTTCAAGATTAGACCATAGGTTTCAGGCCTACAGCAAATTCCATGGGAGGAGTATTTGTACCCAGGCTGAGCTAAGACTGGATCCTGTCAAAAACTGCAGAAACAATTAAGAAATCACACTGGGATAAAAGCATGACAATCTGTGCTTCATGGATTTTGGAAGTTTAATCAGAATGCATCCATTTTTTCTGAGTCTTCTATGACTTCTTAACCCACTAACTCTTAAGACTCAAAGCTTTTTTTTTTGTTTTATAAAATGCCAATGAAGAATATTTTGATGAATTGCTGCAATGTGAAAAATCTGGCATTACTGTTGGAGATTCTTCTTGTAATTAATTTGTTAATGTAAAGGAATAAATAAACCTAGCATGTAAAAATACATCTGTCAGTCAGTCATGACCAATACATCATCACCACCATGGATGAACCGTATCAGTGTAGTTAATAATCAGAGAATTTATCTGTCTGATTTTAAGATGCAGAGACAAATATTAATATCAAAAGGGCCCTAAAATCCTTTTTTAAAAATTCCTTAAAAATATAAAAGTTATTTAATCTTCACCCTTTTTTTTTCTAGCTCTTTCTTTCAATGAATATTCCCTTTGAATGCTCAGGTTTTGCTTTTAAAAATCCATAAATCATTGTGTTACTCCCTAACTGCATCTATCTTTCACCCTTTACCTGCTGTTCCAGGCTATTTTTAGTCAATGTGCATTTAGCCAATAGTGCCAAGACTATCTTTGCTTCATCTCAAAAAATGTTTTAGGAAAACATTATTGAGTAAAAACCATATGGTTTGCTATATCACAACTTCAAAGATCCCAGTCCTACAGTGATACATTTACCAGCAAGGCACAGAGGAGCACTGTCTCAGCACAGCTTCCTGGCACTGTAGGACTTAAGACTGAATTCTATTTTTACATCTGTTGAGTATAGGATAACTCTTCTAACACAGAATCATCAGTTTGGGATAGTTTTGTTAGTAGGCAGCATTGAAAAAAGTTTATTTTTATCTCAAAAACAGTGATTTATATAAACAATAAATGCTTGTTATAAAACCAGTTAAATTAACATTTTTGGAAGATACTTGTTGCTCAGATTACATCTACATTTTCAGTAGATGAAAAATAGCAGATTTTGCATATTTGTCTCAGTGGTCTAAATGACTAAGCTTGTCACGTCGCTTTGCTTTTAAGGAAAGCAGGACATTATTATTTCCATAATTACACAACAAACAATTACCTCCAGAATGGCGCATGTCATTCAACATTTCACTTCAGCGAGACACCCTTGCTGCAGTTAATGCTGCCTGGAATGTAATATTAATGTGGGCAGCACCATGAGGATTAAGTCTGACATGTGGAAGGTTGCAATGGAAGACTGACAACACTTTGGTGTGCTGAAGAAAGAGACTCAGAATGACAGATTGACAGGACTGTGAAGCTTGTGACATAAAGATCATTACCAATTAAGATGGAGGTGAAGGAAGAACTGGGGTCAAAAGGGCACCTGCCTCGTCCTCTCTCAAATTTGTGCGATTCCAGTTGAAACAGATGATCCTTAAAAAAAAAAAAAAAAATCACAGAGAACACCATAAACCATACAGCAGAGAAAGTCCTTAGAGACAAGCTTTAACTTTGTTTTACCTTTGTAAAGGATTGGCTTCATTAGGGAGAAAACACAATTACAGTTGCTCACT
Source organism: Atrichornis clamosus (assembly GCA_013400975.1). NCBI lineage: Eukaryota > Metazoa > Chordata > Aves > Passeriformes > Menuridae > Atrichornis > Atrichornis clamosus. The sequence continues at coordinate 1,573 of WBMZ01009754.1, read as the reverse complement.
GATGTACTGGTAAAAATTCTCTGGATTTCTACAAATCACCTTTGTCTGTGCATTGCCCAAAAAGAATCAGAAAAATATGCACTGAAATTGCACTTATTCAATTTCTGTGGGAGTAGGGAGGGAAGATTCCTCTATCTTTTCTCCAAATGATCTAAACATTAAATAGATATCTCACCATGGAATGTGTTTTCCCCCTTTAAACATTTTTTTCCCAAGTAGTTGTTAAATATATCATACTGTGTTATCTTTTCTTCATAGCTTTGAGATGTTTATATATCTTCTTCATAGAAGTATGTTTAGGAATGAATCCCCAGTTATGGTTTTCCGAGCAGATGTGATTTCTTCAGTGGATTTAACAAATATTGGCAACTTGGTTTAATTTGTCTGTGTAAGGCTTTAAAGACTGAGAAAGAATTTACAATTTAAATTTTCATTTGTAATGGTATATCTGCCTCAGTTTTCACAAGAAAGCCCATTAATGTCTGATTAAAATATCAAGTGACAGCACAATATTTTTAATTTCTATATTAACAGAACAGAATGCCACAAAACAGAGAGATGGGGGGAGAATAAAAGGTCAAATAGAGAGAAAACTATGAAAGCTTGATAAAAAATATGCCACACAGCCATCAAGTGTGTGACTAGCAAACACTTCTACAGTTTAGCAGTTCCAGTTCTGTGTCACAGTTTTACTCAAAAGTCTACTGAAATGCAGATTATATCAATATATTGGATACATGCAACCTGCCTGTTCATTAAAGTAAAATCTCAGGTTCACATTGTTAATATATTATACAAATATTTTGTGAGGCATAAAATTATATTCAACAGGAACACAAATGCCCCAGAATTTTGAGATGTACCTGCCCAGAGCTCCCCCTTACAGAACACATTATCAAAGATGTACAAGAGGCCTTTTAGTCATAAAAATCAGGTTAGATTAGACCTGACTTTTCAGGTATTTGTTAGAATAACTCAGTACTCGCACAGAAAAAAGCTCAATAACCTACAACCTACAAATCTTCCCAAACAAGTGCAATTGCCCTGAAAGCTAAATGAATATTCTCTTCAGGTAACTTCATGAGGGTTATGCTCTCCTGAAAAAAAACAACATAAAAAGACAAGCAGCAAATAAGCAGAAAGTGAAAAACCAGAAAGATAATGATAACAAAAAATAATATTTTAGAAGGACAGAAGAAAATAGATAAAAGGAAAGTGGGAAAGTTGTAGAGCTCTTACTTCCCACTAATTGATGAATAATTGAATATTTCTGTGATTTTCATTTAAAACACTTAATCTTGAATTTGCCACAAGCCCCTCCACTTCAAAGCATTATTCACATCTTAAATCCCAGATCAGACAGCTGATATGCCTGTCTTCCGTTTCCAACTGTCTAAACCATACACGTGATTTTGCTGCAACTTCTGATCAAAAAGAAAGATTCCCATTACTTGGAAAGGTTCTATAAAAATGGGTTTCAGCTCAGAATGCAGTTCTGGAAAAACAGGACCTCTGTTACATGTCTACTTGCGGTGAAAAAGTCATAAATAAAAAGAAAATGGAAAGGAAAAGA
>WBMZ01009753.1:0-17867 GCA_013400975.1 Atrichornis clamosus | reverse complement strand
TTGGGGTTTTTTTTAATTAAAATATTCATAATCCATATTTAAATGACCTAATTATTATAAAATATATTATTCCATCATTTTTTGTGAAATATTTACCACAAAGATATGTTTTTGTACTGTACAATCAGAATCATCTCAAGGCAAGCAGCACATTAATCTCCTCTAAATCCATTTTAAAATATAAAATTAGCTACTTGATGCATGCTCAAAATTAAGAGCAAAATACACATTCAACTCCAAAAACCTAAGAAGAAGCTGCATGCAAATACTCATAAATAAACGGAATTGGTTCTCCTATTTACCAGGGTACATACAGCATATAATGCTATTCTACAATAAGCTATTAAAAACTACAAAAATATATTAAATTACATACAAAATACCAAAGTATCAACCTTATCACAACCACATTTAAGATAGGAGCAGACAACTCACGGGTAGGATTCTGCAAGCTGCTGAGCTATGTCATAAGCTGTGGGGTCCCTGTCCAGTGCATACACGGTGATGTCTCTGGCTCTCTCCAGAAGAGCTGTTGTGTGACCTCCGGCTCCAAACGTCAGATCCAGGAAGCGCTGTAGAGTGGAAAAAACAACACCTTCACCTTAGAGCAATGATAACTTTTTCTTTTGCTGATCTCCCTCACATACTAGAGGAAAACATACCATTGCATTTCTGGAAAATATTTTGTATTTTGTGCAAAGTTGCAATCATGTCAGAGTAATCTTCTACCTAAAAAAAAACCCCCGAAAAAACCAAAACACACCCATACACAAAACCACCAAACCAAACAATACCTAAACAAAAAAAAAGCCTTCTATCTCATACTTGGGAAGGGTGATTGGGTCATCAAATTTCATATTGAGATAAAGTGACTTGAAAAGGCTGCAAACTCTCAGCCACACCATGAAGAAGAATGTCTGGAGCAAATCAGTTGCCTGCAAAGACGGGAGACTAAGCAACTGGTGAGCAGGTCCCAACCCGAGAAAGCAAGGAAGAAGGAGAAAGGCAGCTGAGATACGACTCTGGAAAGGTGAACACTGCTCTCCTCACAGCTCTCCAGTTTCTGTAGACTCATTCTAGAGAGGCTGCTCTAGTCAGTGTCCATATGACCAACAGGTTGACCAGCAGGCTTTGCTCCTGAGACTTTCCTAAGAAATGATGACTCGGGACACAGCCACCTTGAACCAAGACAGGTTGGGCTAAGAAAGTCCACTAAGGGGAGAAAATTAGGTAGACCTCAATGGTGTTTTAAATCTTCTTTTACTTATAAAAGAGTAGTAGGGTTCCTAGAAGCTGCCCTATGCCCATTCTTCCTTTGGCCTAACAACACTCGTACTTGACTGATTAAAAGTCAAAAACTATTTTTGTTGACAGAAATAACTGGCTCTCCACTTAGCAATGCAGAGGTTGTATGACTGCAATTCCACTTAGCAAATAATTTCTTTTCAAATTACTGACAAAGTATCTATAATTCTACAGTCTAGGGAAAATATACTGGAGCTCAGAAAGAAAAGGATTTTTATCGCTTTTATGACAATGCATCAAAACCAAAGTAGAAATAAGACTTGCTTTCTGCACCTTGGAATTTCTGTAAGTCTTTTCTGTCAGTTGGTTGAACTGACCTCTGTTGACTGGGGAAACTCAGACTACATGCAAGCTAAACTAGAACAACAAATTCTCCACATACTTCAATATTAATACCTCCATGGAAGGGGTTCCCACTTCACAAATTATTTCTTATGTGAAACAGGTTTTGAAGACTACTTATCAGCTACAGTCATATTAAATAGAAATTAAAGTGAACTAAACTTATTTACACAAATTATATACCCCAAAGGTAAGCACCTTTTAAGGGAAATTTTCTAACTTAGTTCTTTCAAGATATAAGATTCAACCACAAATCCCTTTGGATAAGAACAGAAATTCAGAGGCAATGAAGAAAGACCCAAACATTTTTCTAGAAACAGTTTTCAGAAAACATTAAAAAAGGCTTATTTATCGAAATCCCATAATAATAAAGCTGAATACTTATGAGACTAATAATATAACACTACCATGGCTAAAAGTAAGTGCAAATTATGATCTTTTAAGATCTTTAGGCCGCATTATTTAATTTCTTTGTATTATACCATCATGTTTCCTAAGCTTATGCTCTAAAAGTAAAAATTTCCTACAATATTTTACAAAGTTAATGGAGGAAACAAAGGGTGATCACTCAATACTAAATTGCATTATTTGTCTGAAGAAATAAAGCACTGACAGAGATTTTTTTTTTTTGTAAGCAGCATATGTAATACAAAATTGTGTTACAGAGGACATAACACCCATACTATATAAATGTTCCCACAATCTATTTAAGCATTCTGATTTATCTTCTGCCAGAACAAAACCAAAAGTATTCTCATTGAAACCAATTTATAAACACAAAATACAAAACTGAAACAGAAAATGTGGTCATTTCTTTAACAAAACTAAACATGAGAATTTAGCTATATTTTGAATATACTTGTATATGTTAAAAATTCCAAGCATTTGTTCTCACATACCACTAAGATTCAGAGAAGCTGACTTATAACAAGGGATCCAATCAGTTTGGGCTTTCTCTGCACTGTACTATTACTTCTACTATGCCTGTAAAAATCCAATACTGGCTATTGAGTTGGATATTAAACTAATTAGCTAATTTTTAATGATATCTCTTAAATGAAAATTATTAATATAAATGAAAATTATTAATATAAAAATGTAACCAATGTAATTGTTAACTCTGCATTTAGCTTAGAAAATTGCAAAAATGAGCATGAATTCTAGAAAATATACAAAACCTCTTAAATTACTTTTTAAATTTCCAATATATATCTAGTATGCTTTGATTTCCACTCAAGTTGCTTCCATTTAATCCTTAACAGAAGTAATGTACATAAACAATAAACAGACTTCTAACTTTTATCTTCTAGTTCTGTAGAAAAATCTATTTAGAAAAATCCCTTTAGAAAAATGTGAAGGAAGAAAAGAAAATTAAAATCACCTTTTAATTTTTTTGCATAGGATTAACCCACTCAGAAATGCACTCAACAACTTAGTCACAACAGTCCCAAGTGTCATTTAGGATTGCACTTATTCTGCAGCAACACATTACAATCAAAACCAATCTAAATTACATCATAATTCCTCTTGCAAAAAAAAAAAGTTTAATCACCATGAGTCACATCTTCATGCTTGGGCTTGGTTGTTTTGTTTTGTTTAAAAAAAACAAACAAATGCTCTTATTCTATATCATAGTTAGAAATCTAGCACTAAAATTTTCAAAAACCTCAACACTGCCTTTCCTAAAGCAGGCCTACGGTGTTGGCAGAAGAGTCACGGAAGATACAGGAAGTGTCAGAAGAGCTACCTCTATCTTTAAAATAAAAAAGTTTGGAATAATTTTATTCCACTTGAACTCACTCATGAATTTCCAAAAATAGTCTTTCCCCTTACATACATTTAACTATTTGTTAAATGCTATTCTTGCATGCCTATTTGTTTTCTAAACATCTAACTTCTCTGGACATCTATAGAAACTACTAAGATTTGATCCTTCTTTCACCAACACTTCCATAGTATGGAGAAAGTTCTTCTTTTCATCAATTTGAATAGCAGATTATGAAAAGATGAATTAGGGACCTTTTTGGCCAAATCCACAGAAAATTTAGCTTATTTAAGCAATATTTAATACTGGGGACTTTTTTCCACATGAATTTTTGAAGATCTTATAGCTCATTCAAGAATACTTATATTTTGTTTAATAGTCTCACATTTCCTCACAGACATCTGCTTCTGCTTTCATTCATTTTAAATTTGATAAACTTTAAGCTTGATAAAGCCTTTATACATGCTGAATATTAATGAGCCATACAGAAGACCTCATAAATAAACCAAAAATAAATACTAGCAATGCAAAGTAGAGTAGAGAAAGGATAGGGGTCACTGCACCGTGACACAGTGACAAGCTCTCAACATTGTGATGGCACTGAAAAGCTTTAGTTAAGAGTCCACGCAAGCATTTACTGTGAATGAACACCTGCTCACTGAATTCCACTGCCCTTTCTGAAAGAACCAACACAAACCAACCAAACCTTTAAGCAACAGCAGACATGAGCTTTAACCTGAGAGTAGTACATAGAAGAGGATGCAGCTCTAACTCAATTCACATTCAATGCCTCATAATCTAGCTGTTCCACTCAAAAGCCACATCTTGCATCTAGAACCTAAAAAAAAATAACTATCACCTTAAGTTATCAAATAGAATGATTCTGTTATTAACATAACCATTTTGAGGCATTGATCAGACTTGAAATTAATCACTATAATATCCTGCTTCGTAATCTGCTTCTTATATATTCCATTCATCTTTCATGCCTGAAATAAGAGATGCTTCATTTTTTCTTCCTCTTTCTCTCTTGCCCACTAGTTTTTAATCAAATAAAATTAAATGACATTTTATCCTCCTGGTCCTATAAATACTGGAAAAGATTATTACATGAATTCCTCCTGCGGTGACTCACTGTTCCATTGTTAAGTTATGATAGTCCCATCAGAGTCGCACTGGGAATTTTATAACCAGTTTCTGACTGTATGTTTTAGAAACCATTTGGCTTTTTCATGACATACAGACAGCAACAAAAAAAAAATTTCACAGTTTTCATTTTACAACTAGCTCTAGGATAGTTATAGATACAAAGAGTTTATCTTCACCATTTTTGTATACAAGATGTTTTACTTAAGCTCACATAATAAACACCTTTTAGGCATTTCATTTTACTATGACTGAACTCATCTGTAATTCCACTTATGATTATGTTCCACATGTAATAAAGTTTACTCCACAATACTTAATAGCCTTTGTGATTACTTTTCCTTTGCTGTGTAAGAAAATGAGATTGCAGAACTTAGCACAAAATTGAAAATCAAACATGACATACATAAATTGAAACTACATAATACTTATTTTTTAAAAACTCACTATTCCAGTATTTTCTAGTCTCCTCTTTCTTTTTTAAAGGTAAGAACTTTATACTCTTTTTAAAGCAACTCGATCCTTTAAATGCACTCTATTTTCCCCTACTAATCTTAATTATTTCAAGCACTCCATCAGATGATCTTTCACAAAATGATTTTTTTTCGTCTCACAACCCTGACATTGTCTCAAAGAGGACTTCAAGAAATTGTACAACAAAGAGACTTCGGCAAATTGTACGTAGTATCCAAGACATACTGAGTTGGAATACAAGACATGAAGTTCTGTGCCAAACAACTTACTATCCTGGGTACTTCATGAGCAGTCCCTCTCTTTTCCATCGCTGACCATGTGACAAACTTCTGCTGTTTACTTTTCGGCCTAGACAAACCGTCTCACCTTGTTCACACTTACACAATACCAAAAGACCATTAATATGTTATGATTAACTAGCACACATAACACAATTGCCACGGCTCTTTCCAACAGATAACACTAGTTTCTTCTAAAAACAGTCTGTTATTCCCCAGAAAGTGACCTTGCACTGAATCATTATTTAATCCCTAGACCTGTTTATCCACTTTTTCTATTAACAAAAACAAAAATCTATATTGACAATGACCATCTTGCCTGCCTTCAGGAAGTGCAATCACCTAAACCATCTTAACTCCAAGTTCTGTGATTAAAATTAAAATAAATAAAAATCAACCTGAAAACAACCTTCCTGGGAGAATGCAGTTCCTTCCTCCAGCCCTGTTTCACACTTCCTTCAATGATTTCGCAGGCACTCAGAGAAGTGACAACCATGCAGTTATTCAACTCTGATACTTTTGTATCCTGTTGCTGGCATTTTTTCCCTTCTTGTTTCGTTGAGTTTCGTTGAGTGGCAGCCTTTAAATAAAGACAGCTATCATGTCATGGAAAGACAAACTGACTCTATATAAATTATAGTGCATGACCTCTATGCAAAACTCATTAAATTCTGCCATTTGCAATATTATGTATCGAAAATGGTCCAGGGATAGTTTTCAGAGGAAAAAATTACTCGCTAGTAGGCAAAAAAAAAAAAGGAAAGAATCCTACCTAATCAGTTACCTCTTTTATATAATGGGAAAGACACACTTCCTGAGGTGCAAAAAACCACATAATGTTGTTTTCAAAACAGAAAATAATATGAATGCTAAGTTTAAAATATGAGCAGTGAAAAATTAACTTGTAAAAACTACACACCTTGCCAGTACTGTATCAATGCTATATATGAGTGTAGTATTTTAACAGTGATACCTGCCTGATGGAGGACTTTCCACTCAAAATTCGGCTTCACAAATTATAAACTAGAATCACAGAATTTTCCTGTGGGAGAAAGGAAATATATCCACAAATCCTACTGCAACAGCCAAGAACACAGCCACAGTACCTCACCTTTCATGTTTCATCTTCCAGAAGAAAAATCAGGACTTAGAAAGAATGACAATTATGAAATTAGTATCTTTTCAGTTTTATCAATTATGAAATCAGAATATTTTCAAGAAAGTCGCATAACATACTTGTTTTGAAAATGGCACTCTTTCCACTTTTTACAGGCTTGAATCAAAAACATACCAGAACACCAATTTATTTAAGACATACTATGAAGAAAAATTGAAGAACAGCTACCCAGCATCCAAGCTATGCTGCCTAACTCTTTAGCTCATTAGAAGAAAAGGAAACAACTGGAAACTGTTGCCTGAAGAAAGAAAAATAAAATGGAGACTCTTTCATGCAATTGTGGCATCAAATGTCAAAGTAACAATATTTTTTTGTGTGTATTCTTATACTGAATACTCTAACAAAAATAAGTTCACAAAAATGAATGGTTACATGATGACAGCAATGACATATTTCTAGCGTATGAAAGCCACCATCCACTAGCACATTCCAAGCCAATCAAAGCTGGGTCACCGTGCTTTTCTCTGCTTTTACTGATCATTCTCAGTGGGATGACAAGCCAACATTTTTGACAATAACAGAGTTTCCGTACTTGAAATGAGTGCTAGTGTTTGCTTGTAAATGCAAAGAAGGTCAAACTACTAGGATGTTTGTTAAGGCTAACAATAAATATTTATTACTGCATTGCCAGGCACTGTTGGTCCATATCAAAGTATTTATTTTATTTGTATCTATTCCATCTCTTTGTGGAAAAAAAAATCCCAAGAACAGAAAAGTAATACCATAAACAAAATAATCAACACATTGCAAGATGCTTTTTGCTACTTCATTCTTCTGGTGTTTCTACGATGAGTCATGTTCTCTAAACTTGTTGTCTCAATTTCCTTGTTATTCACAACAGAAATTGTTCATTGTCACAACACAACTTGTTTTCCACTCTGCTTTATTTTTCAAATATCCAGTCTAAGTGCATTAAAGTAGAAGGATATCTGACCTCTTGTTCAAACACCTTGAATTTGCTACAGCTTACTATTTTAACACACTCGACTATTTAACAAACACTAAGTAGAACAACAAACTGAATTGAAGGGGGGAGCAGTGACAACAAATTCTGTAGGAATCTTTTTCTATTAGTGATTTTTTTTTCCCCAAGAAATAGTTGACCTGCTGTATGCTTTTATTACCACATATTTCATAACTAATCACTGCAAAGGTACGAATAGAGACATTTAAAAAATAGTTACTGGTGTAAATGCTTCTTGAGCAAAGCACATAGACTATTGTTTGGGCAGATATTTTAAGGTCCACTGTGGGAAAAGGCAGTCTCTTCTCAGTTCCTTAGTATTTTACTTTCTGCAAAGCTCAAAATTGAAAATTAATATTCAGCGCTGGCCTTTGTTAATACCAACCTCACTGAACTTATAGTTTCAATAAACACAGAGAAAATTAATCAGAAAGACAAATCAAATCTTGAATCTTTTCATTCTAAGAGGAAGGAAAAATACACCCAAACTTCAACTTATTTTCTTCCAATCATCTAAATACAGAAATTCTGTTGAAAAACAACACGAAACAGAACTTATACTTCAGGGAACCATCAAATAGACTTCCAATCCTATTCCAGCCAACAGGCCAGGCTTACAGTGCCCGAGATCCTAAATAGGCATCTGGTAGGAGACAGTGGCAAACACTGCTTTAAGAAGGCACCTTCCCAAAACCACAGCTCACTCCACATCCAACCTCCACACAGAACTACAGATGTTAAGACTGGTGTGCATAGAGAATGAAGGGAAACCTCTCAAGCAAACACTCCAGTTCTGACCTCACCAGACTATCAATAAGAACACGGCTAGTGCATGCATAAATTCACACACATACAAAATATTAATATTAAAAAGAACTACCACTTGAAAAAGCTAATGTTTAACAAACTTATCAACCTCAAACTGTTCTGATTTGCAGTCTCCTTCTTCCCAGCTAGTTGTAGAAATTAATGATAATAAATATTATATCTCATGCTATTCCAGCTAGTTTTCTGAATTTCAGTAGAAGACCAATTACAACTTCAGTGCATGAGCAAAGATTTTTCATCATAAAATGCATCTGATCTATGTGGCAAAAAACAGCATAAAAGGTTCTGTTGCTTTGAAATCCATAATAGTTACCTGAATTACATTAACTAACATTTTGTTCACGCCTTTCTAACAGCTATTCCGACATTCTTTGGGATTCAGCCAAAAAGTACCAGGATTTGTATATTGTTGAGGTTTTTCTTTAATTCCACTTCTTTATTACTTCATCAAAATGCTTTGAATTTACCATGATGCACCTTAGAAAAACAAGAATCTTTGGAAATACTGAAGTGCTTTAATTAAGATCACTGTCCAAGTGAACAGACAAACAAAAATGTTTTCAGAAAAAAACCTCCCATGTTGCAACATGCAGCAATATACTACATGACAATTTTAGGAACAGAAAAATAATATCATGATTTTCTATATCAACAAAGAAAAAGCAGACTAAGCCATCTTGTCCAAAGTAATTTACAATCTCCAAAAACCGAAGTTAACACTTTTCATGAACATTAAACTGTATATATGCATCATATGCTGTACAATGAAAATTAATTCAGGTTGCAGAAGCTGAAAAACCATGTACCATGGAGTCTAAAACTTATTTTGCCCCACTGCATTAACATGGCAAGGTGTTAGTTCCACATGACAGGAGAAATGGGTGTTAATGCCTTCACAAATGATTCAATCTCAAAGAACCAATCGGGCTCTGCAAAAATGGGTGTGGAGGTCTTTATGAACTTCAAGTCACGCAAGTTTGTTGCAGAGCACAGCACAGTCAACTTCTGAACTTTAAGGGAAAATGCGCAGGCTTAGAAGACTCCTGAATGTTAACTTCTCTGCCCAGGCTGGGCTTAAAGCTCATCGTAATGGTCACAGGATGCACGATGTGGGGGGGGATCCACGTCCACAGGGGAATGTGCAGTAGGCGGTTCGGGAAGGCTGTACCTTCCTAGTACCTCAGCCAGTGGGGAAAGGAAGAGGGCAACCTGCGGCCGGGAGTTCAGGAGGAAAGGAGGCTGCGTCCTCCAACAACGTGAGAGAGACCCCACGGGGGCACGGCCTAGTGGACTTTCTCCCTTTATCCAAATGAAGTCGATTCTCGCAGGACTCCTCTGCCTCCTTTGTGGACAGTGGCCTTTCACAGCATGATTTTCCACACACATGTAAGCCAGTTAAACTATTCCTGAGACCAACATGATTTAAAGCATTCTCACACTACCAAAACCACATACCTGCTACAGAAAATGTTTTTTAATTAACAGAAATTATTATTCTGAGATTATGTTATGCTATAATGCAGACATTTTCATAAGAAACTGAATGAAAGGAAAAAACCCATTTCCGTAGCAAAGTATTTTAAAAGAAAGAAGAAGTGTCAGGTTTGTGTTTTCACCCTAATATCTGATCTAAACCTCATTTACTGCTGAAATTGTTCACCAACAGAATAAACAGTACATTCCTCCTACCCTCTTTCTCCAGATCATCTTCTAGGCATGCACAACTCAAGCCTATGATCAAGATTTCCACAAACTGTTGATTTTGAATCAAATTATGTCAGTACAGGTTATCTCCTAGAGCTCTCACAAGATAAACATGTTTAAAGTATTGTTTAGACATGCTGAAAACAGTAATTGAAAAGACAAGTTTTTTACATTAAAGAAAAAAAACATTTCTCGTAAACACTTACCATGTATTCAACATTTGTATACCTTACAACACTATATATGCAGTACATAAAATTTTGTCAGTATTTTCCCACTAAAGCAGACAATCACCATTTCATAATTTCATCTTCTTTCCTAGATGGACTGTGAGCCTTTTCGAAGTAATTTTAAGATCAGTTTTTGCAAAGTACAGCAAAACATATGAGTCTAAAAGATACTATGTGAGATATATGCAGAAAAGCTTGGTTTTGCAGCTCATCACTTTTGAAGCCACACGTCAATATCTCTTGGAGCAGTTTTGACAGATCATGACCAAATATACCAGAAAGGAAAAAAGAATTTAAGACTGCCTTTTCTTATCACATGTTCTGAACAACACTGTCCAGAAAATAATAGCTACCAGGAAGCTAAAATTTAATTGCATAATAATTTAAAAGGCACTTTTAATGTATAACTTTGTCAGAGACAGAAAGGAAACAATTCCAAATCTCCTTACACAGAGTTTATTTCAGATAGCATTTTGAATTTTAAGTTGCTTACAATTATTAACGAACAAACTATGATGGTCGTTGTGTGAGCAAATAAAAGAACGGAGTACAAAAGGAACTTTGAACCATTCCCCTTAAGTCACTGTGAACATGTTTATGTAAAAAATAAAAAGAATTTCTTTAAAAACTGACTTAAATGAACAATTATGAACAAGCCCCCCTCCAAACCTATTGATTGCAGTGCCAGTGCAAAGTCACACACAGGTAAAGTCACTTATACCAGCTCAGTTACACAGAACAATCCAAAAGGTCGGTGTTGACTTTGGAACATCTTATTATGGTAACAAACAATCTATTTAAAAGAGACTAATGGAAGTGGGATCACTTTTCGTCTGAAAGACATATGGAGTCTTTTTTCTGTCAACTGAAGTTCATGGCTGGACTCAGTTTACAACTCTGATCAGACTAACGTGCTTAAAACCCTACAGTGCGTAGAAATCTCACGAATATTCTCCTGTCAATAGCTAAAAATTACCTAACTTTGTAACATTATAAATAATGCTTACTGATAACAGTACTTTCTTTTAATTGTACGATTATACAAAAATAGCAATGCAAATACATACTCAAGTTAGTTTGAGCATACCAGAGTAATGACTAAAAACACCTCAACCAATTAAAAAAAACAATAACAAACAAAGAAGTAAAAAAACCCCAACCAAAACCCATGGCACTCTTCAGAAGAATAAAATCTCCTTGAAAAATTATGTATTTTTATTGTTCATCTTTGGCTGAATTGCAAATCCAAGATCGTAAGTTGTACAAAGTTACCAATTCAGCTACACTGTTTATGAAAGTTGCTATCAAGAATAACTTAACCCTCATCAAAAAATCTACTCGTCCAAACATTTTAAATAGTTTTTTCTTGGTAGTATTATTTCACTTAACATTCCCTACTGTTTAAGTAATGGCTATTAAAAAAAATCAAAACCAAAAAACACACAACAGTTTTCAAATAAATTTCAAATACATTATTCTTCTACAAGAGAAAGTCGAAAGGCAGTTATCTGGGAGTAACCTCCCATTTGGTTCTAACATTATTCATGCAATAAAAGCTTATTAACTTTTTTCCCAGTAACCAACTCAACAAATTCTCTTCTCTCCTCTCTCTACTCCTTAATTTCATTCTTTGAAATTCATATGTGAATATTTAAACATGGGCTTCTGAATCTCACCATTCAAAGGTGAAAGTTTTAATTATACATCCAGAAACCCAAAGTAACATGGCATTTGCGATCTTTTTGGAAAGGATAGCCCCCAAATATCATGAAGTATTATGTTTTCTTTGAAGTATGTAACAGAAGTTCCATTTCATAAGAAAGTTATCATGTAATTGAAGTCTTTGTCATAGTGTGAATTCAGAAAAGACCAATGCTTTTCCTTGGCAAAATCAAGTGTAAAAAAGCAAGGGAAGAAGAGCCACTGCTACCAGGAATGCAGGTTACATTAGTCCTTTTTTCAGAAAATTAATACAATATTTTTGGACCATGGTAGAATTCAGCCATGCATTTATGAAATACTAAAAAATATTTTCTAATAATTGATTTGTTTTAAATTTTTACATTAAAATATCTCAAAATCATTTACAATGACTTTAGAAAAATTTTGTAATTTTATAGTATGTTTTACAGCAATTGTTTGCCTTATTGTAAAAATCCCTGTGACTTTACTTATAAAGCAACTGTCTAACTGTAGCTAAACACAGTCACACTCTAAAACAAGTAGCAAATACATGGTTCATTTTCCAGTATTTAGAAATGCAGTGCTACTAAACTTCATCGAGCAGAGAAGATTTAATGACCTCCAATACACTGTAACTGGAGATGCTCATATTCTCATCTAGTATGCAGATACAATACACTAATACATAATTAAAGAACAGGCAGTTACTGATTTATATTTATGTGAGATCAGCTTTACAAAAAGGAACATACTTCAGACTCACAGGCAATTAAAACCAGATTAATTTCCTACCACAAATATGAGTTTAAACTCCTAGTGAGAACAGCATGACTTGTAATTTACTTTATACTCTTTATTACATTAATACAGCAATCAAAACACAATTCAGACCCTGAGAAAAATCCTGTCATTCACCACTGGCAAAAATAATGAGCACAAAAACCTTGTAGAACTATACAGTTTTCATATAATCTATTGATTACAGAAGGCACCTACTCTGCCCTTCAGAGCATAAAATCGAACACCAGGAATTCCCAATCTCTTGTGGAAACTCTACAGATGGTTCTCTAGTAGTATAAGGAGTCTTAGCAGCATGCAATTATAGTAATAAAATATCTTTAAAGTGTCCACAATGTTGACATAAATCAGTGAAAAAGAACACACAGGCACAATCTGCAGTCTGAACAAGTGTCCCTTTACTTTCTTTTTAAGGCAAAAACATTCTCAATTCTATCACCTGTGTACTTTAATAGAGAATGCCTTGGTGAAAATCACAGAATACAATGGCATGACTAAATTAAACAAATTTTTGGAGTGGAGGTTTTATTTTTTTAAAAATAAGATGTTCAGCTCTTAATTACAAAAAGAATAAACAAGTGGCTTAAGAACATAAGTTACTGAAGTTGTTAAACTAATTGGTTGCATTTCAACATGACAGTATAGATACTATCATAAGCCAAAAGCTGGAGAGAGACAACAAACCAAACTTCACTTTCTGATAACACTCTATTTACCAACAAACTGCCTGTGGCAGCATGTTACAAAAGCAGCAGCTGGTTTGGCTCACCTCTGTTAGTTCCTAGCAGCTGAAACAAGAAGCATGGAGCAACTATGTCTAACTCAATTACACAGATTAGATATACAGTAATCAACCAATTCTAACACAGCATCAGTTGAAAACACAACAAATGGGCCCAATGATACTTAACACCTTACTGGAAAAAACTGTTTTACGTATCCCTACAAATACACAGAAAATAAGACTGCTTTTATTACACGAAGAGTATAAATACAGTAAACTTTCTTGCTCCCCTTTGTCTACTATTTATTTCCTGCAAACAAATTGTTTTACTCAATTTTGTATAGTGATGCTTATATGCCATGATCCTTTATTAGAGACCAAAGGAATACCATTATCAAAACCAACTGCTTTATGAACTGTACACTCATACAATACAGTTCTTTTCAAACAAACGTGTTATCTAACTCAAGATCAAACAAATGAGTGTGACAGAGTAGGAAGCACCATACAGATAACAGTACCAATTCCATGTAATTACAGATTAGCAGTCACCTCCCACAGAGCCATGCAATTAAACGTGTTTATCTTCAGACCAAGAGTGCTTAGCTGTCTTGGAATCAACATGTACAACTAGATGGGTCTGTGAATTTTGTAATTGTTATCCTGTGTTTTTATCCAAAAGTTAGTTGCACAACAAAAGAAAAATTAAAAAGCGATTATAGTTTTAAATCACCTCTTCCACAAGCAGAATCTGAGCCACCACGTGTGGTCTAATCCACGTTAGACATTCAATAGCTCAAACAGGATACAGGATTAAAAATAAAAGTTTATCTTACTGGTATAATACATTTTTTTCCCAATAAACTCTTACATCATTCCTTATGTTATTAAGCTTATTTTAAGATGGGAGGATTCTTCTGTTTTGAATACACACTACGTTTAGCCACACAACATCCTCATACAGGTGCATGCATCCAGTTACTCTGCCTATACAAACAAGATACAAATGAGAGCACATAAGAGGTGTTGCTGACCAATCTCAACTGTCTTACACTTTCTTCCAATTAGTGGAACCATTCAACAATAGTAATATCTACTCTAAATGCCATAGGTATGTTATAATCCTAAAAATCATTACATGGACAAGTTAAATACTTTAATGCAAACCCTAGCACCATTACTTCTTCTCTATCCAAGCCTATGATAAATCATTAACTATTTTGCATACGTTATTCAGTAGCAAGTTATAAAATGACAACATACCAGAGTTACAGGGGAGGGTGAGAGCACAGCTTGAAATTTCTGAGCCCACAGCTCAGAAACTGTACCAAAATTCATGCAAAAAAATGGCGAAGTCAAGTACTACTGATAACACAGAGAGGAGGAGTGGGGAGGTCACAAAAATCACCTAAGTGCAGCCGAACAGGCTTAAAGGCAAATTAGAAGTCAACAAAAGTTCATTGAATAAAAAGCAACCAAATCCTGATACCTCAGCTCAGTTTGAGCTTTGGCAAAAGCAGTGCACAAGACAGTCATGTGTGCTACTACAGCAGTCATGACTTACAATTTTCACAGGAAACTCATTTCCCATGAAAATAATGTATATGTTCACTCTTCCAGATAGTATGATATTTTATAAGTATCACTGAGGAGTGGAATTATGTCCACGAGAATCTGAAGTATATGCTTCATTGAGGTCATTTTGACAAACTCTTACATTACTGAAACTTCAGCTGACCCGGTTAATCAGAATTTTCTGTTATAAGCATTTGGCAAAAATGACTGTACAATATTTTTAATTCTACTAGAAATAATCTACTTCAAAAAGAGCAGGTTTTTTCTATGTTCCAATCCCATTCTGCTCCCTAAAAAAAGCTAAAGTACAAATTTAACAACAGAAAATAGTTTGAAGGTTGATATAGACACTTTAGACATTTTCTACATAAACCATTAAATAACATTTAATTCAAAAATTGGCATAAAGACTAGAGGACCTGTTTCCTGTTGCTATGTTAAATGGTCCTCAGGTTTAAAATGAAATGAACCAGAGGATATCAGGTATGAAAACTGGATCAAGTCTCACTATCACCATTCTTTACAGGATGCAACATGGGAGGGAAGCTTGTCAGTGTCACATGTACATCTACACTACAAGGAATTATTGCTGGCACTTCTTCTTAAGAGGTCACATCCCATTACCAAAAAATCTATATCCCTTATCACACCAAACTCTGCAAATTACTTTTGATAGCAGCAGTGATCATAAATTTTATTCTTAAGAATCTGCATAAAAGGAGCTCAGCAAAAACAGAAGAGAGAGAAAATTTCACCCTACTGTATCCAACAGATACTGTACTTCAACTAAAAAAGTAGCATGTCACATTGCAGGATACGAACCTGCAAAGATCCTCTAGAAAATCCAAGCAATTTGATACAGCTATTGAAGAAACTAGGGAAATTAACTAATTTTGAAACTTATATAAGAACAAAGACTGCAAATGTCCACACTACAGTAACACAGAAAACATGCCTCACTTTCATGAAGAGATAACACTTACACAGGCATTGCAAAATTAAGTACCGTGTGTGGAACAGACCAGTAAGTCTGTTAACTAACAGGTAAGCACAAACACATTCTCCAACTATTCTGGTCAAGGTGTATGGGCATTTTATAACTTTGAAACTAAGAATATAAACAGTATAAAAGAGACATCTCTAAACATAACAGTGTAAACTCCTAAAATATCATCATATACAGAATCACAAAAAACCCACACACCACACAAATGCTAATTACCACCAAATTACAAATAAAATTCAGATATTGAAAGCACTGAATGCAAGAGATATTTGCACCAAAATTTTCAGCAATATGTTAAATGTGATGAATAAAATGAAGAAACAAAAGACAGCAAAATGTATTTACTGAGTAAATTTGCCTGAAAAGGAATATTATTTTTAGTATTTCTGCTCTTTCAGCATTAACATTTGCTCTAATTTAACCACAGCTACAAAAATCTAGTCAGTTCTAGAAATGAAATTTAATGGTTGCTTCCAAATGAATCAGATAAAACATGTTCCATGAACGTCACACAGGGCACCAGCACCGCCAAGGAATCACAGAGATTCCTAAAATTCCAAAGCAGAGTGGCTGTGTTTTCACCCCTGAGGCAGTCAGTTCAAGGTGTAGTGACGCCCCCTCAGATGAAAGCAAACTGTGGCCTGCACTCTTCTGCTAAAGGAATGGAGAAAAACACATTAGCAGTGTCAATGATGGCACCACTTTTCTTCCTTGAACTCCAGTTTGTACTGAAGTTCCAGCATGTCTGGCACTGCAGCATTCAGTGATGGTGTGACTTCATTCAGGCCACTACTGTGAGTCTCCACCCTTCACGGGACTTAAGCAGTGGCCATATTTTAAAGGGTGAGTGAGTTTTGCTGACCACTCTGGCTTTCCAGTTCACAAATAACCTCATGTTGAGGGTCACAGAGTCCCTGCAGTGGTTGTTTCTCCTCTCAGCTCATGTACCCATGCTGCTAGAGCAGAGGTGGGTTTCCCATCCCACTTTCTCATGTCCTCTCTGTGGTTATGCAGGTAAATCCACAGGTTACCTTGCAGTGTGTACCCTCTCTCTTCAGCAGGGGGTGCTTCCTCCCAAGAGCAGAGACTCTGGTCTCTACTGGTGGGGCACAGGACACTTCTTTAAATTGCAGGTACTCCTCTTTAAATTGCTGGTGGTCCTTGGACAGTCTTTCCCCAGATGAGACACAAGCCTGTAGAGGGGAAGAGAGACTTTCTTCATATAGGCAGAGTTTGGTAACCAAATTCTCCACTCTTTGTTCTTCTTCTTTCCATGACATCTCTGCGAAGGAGTTGGGATAATGGTGATGGCACACTCCACAGGAACATCTGCCACTTGATTTGTGTACACTGGTCTTCATCTGGATTTCCAGATGATTTACAGGTTTACTGCTCTTTATTTGAATCCTTACAGAGTACCTCCAGCACAGCTAATTCTCTCAGGTATTGGATACCTTTCTCCATGGTGTTCCACTTGTCTCAGTGCACTGACACATCATTCTTGAAAAGATACCTTTCTCTCATGCTTGACAGGAGTCAGCCTCTCCAGAGGCTGAGAGCTTGTCCTTTTCCCAAGCCCCCTGTCAATGACAGGCATCCCAGTTGCTTGGCTTCACTACCGTCTAGTTTCATATTTTGGGTCGCGATATCCCAGCATTGGAGGAGCCATGTCACCAGGGGCTCACCTGACTGGCGGATGAAATTGTTTCACATATCTTGCAGTTCACCCAGGGATAGGGATCAGGTGATTATTCCTCCTATTCTGAGGGCCTTGTTTCCTCTTCATCCTTCACTAGGCAAACTGGTTTTGTCTTGAATTTCTTCTGCATAGGTGCAACTGCTGCTGGCACGGGTCATTCCTCTGGTTC
>WBMZ01009751.1:3258-23940 GCA_013400975.1 Atrichornis clamosus | reverse complement strand
GCCGCCATCTTCTCCCTCGCACGCACCAGCCGGGCGGGCGGGCGCGCGCCGCACCGCTCATGCGCCGTCCCCGCCCGCCCGCTGCGCGCGCACGGGGCGGGAGCTGAGGGCGCTGAGGGAAAAGGGCGGGCGGCGGATCCGCCTTTCTCCGGGGGAGCGGGGCGGCCCCGGGCGGGAAGGCGGGCGAGGATCCCAAAAAACTTCCCTGCTAACACCCCAGCAGGTCTCTCACCTGTGGGGAAGAGGCTGACCGAGCGGGGCGTGTTTAGTTGAGGGAAGAGAAGGCTGAGAGGGGTTTTCATTCATGCATATAAAATATCTCCTAGGCTGGTGCCAAAAGGATCGCAGAATCGTGGAATGCTTTGGGTTGGAAGTGTCAGGAAAAATTCACGACGCCAGAGGTTTATGTGCAAAAAGGAGACAGAGGAGACTTTTAACTTTATTTGAATAAAGGGAGAGACCATAGGCATTTCTTATGGGGTCTCTCAAATTGCTGGAGGACGCAGCCTCCTTTTTATCCTAATTTCCTGGCCACATTTTCCCTCTCCCTTTCCCCGTTGGCTGGGGTACTTGGAAGGTACAGACTTCCCAAATTGCATACTAAGTGTCTATTTCTAACATGCATCCCCTCCTTTTCTAACAAACGATATTTTATGGTTCCTTAAGTCTGTTTTTCTTCACTGTATTGAGGAGTTAACGCAGCCTTGTCCAGGCGACCATCCATGTCAATTAGTAACATTCCTCAGAAGTTTTATGGTGGTTCCTCCTGCTGGCTGATCTTCCAGGCCTTGGTCCGTCTCCGGCCTTATTTATATCCAGGTTCACAGTTTATTTGTAAAGACACATTCCTCATTTTCTCCTCACTTTCTCCTCCGAAGGGACCTTAAAGATCATCCAGTTCCACTCCCCCTACACATCTTCCATTATCCCAGGTTACTCCAAGCCTTGTCCAAGCTGGCTTTGGACACTTCCCAGGATGGGGCAGCCACAGCTTCTCTGGGAAACCTGTGCCAGGCTGGTGCCAGAACCTTTTCTGTGGTACTCAATGACAGGACAAGTAGCAATGGACATAAACTAAAACACGAGAAGATTCACCTCAACGTGAGGAAGAATTTCTGTATATTCAGGGTGGCAGAGCGCTGGAACAGCTGCCCAGGGAAGGTGTGGAGTCTCCTGTGAGGGAGACATTCCAAACCCACCTGGACACATTCCTGTGTCACCTGCTCCAGGTGTCCCTGCCTTGCCAGGGTGTTGGACTGGGTGATCTCCAGAGATCCCTTCCAACACGAGTAATTCTGTGATTCTGTAATTAAGTTGGAAAAGACCTCCAAGGCCATTGAGTCCAACCTGTGACTGATCCCCACCTTGTCAACCTGACGAGAGTACTGAGTGCCACGTCCTGAACACCTCTAGGGATGGTGATTCCACCACCTCCCTGCGCAGCCCATTCCAATGTTTAAGCACCCTTTCTGTGAAGAAATTCCTACCGATGTTCAAATTTCATCGTAAAAGGCCACATGCTAAGGGTCACTCTGGCAAATGACCGGTAAGGCTGCGTGCCCAGGTGATGCCAGAGCGAAGCTGTCCCACTTCTGTCCCAAATAACCAGGGTGGGAATGGGTTCAGTGTTTGTATCTGGGAAAAAAAAAAAAAAAAAAAAGGAATGACTAAGCCAATCTCATGATTTTGAGAGGACTGAGTCATAACAATACTGAAACCCCCAGGCAAGAATCCATTACATTAATCGCTAATTTACGCCATATTTTTTCCTTAAACAAACTACCAAATCCTGCAAAAGTCTAATTCAGCTGGGAAGCAAGTGATAGAGAAAACATCAGTGAGAAAGATGAAGAGGAGGAAGAAAACAAAACACAAGAACTTTGTGTCTTTGGCTGTTCACGGAAAGTGAGAAAGAGATACCTCCCCGTCTCCGCGACAAGGACATGTCCCTCCTGTTTTGTGAAGTGCAACACTTAGCTGTGCTGATGACAGTAAATGATTTTCTCTATCAGCCTTTGCCCTTCCAGCTGACACACCCAGCTGCCGCTCCCTCGCTTTTGTCTCTCCCAAGTGTTGCTCTGCTGTCCCGAGGCAGAGAACCAGCAGTGAAAATGGCTGGTTAATATTAAAAGGGAGAAACAAAAAAGGGAGACAAATGTGCAGGCTTTTTGCATACAGAATTTCAAACGTCTCAAAGCCCCTCTCCCCTCGGGAGTCTAATTTACAAGGTAAATAATGGAGTGAAAACCCTTACGTTGCTTGTCTGGTTGAAGGCAAAATTCCCTTCTGCCCACAATGCTGCCTAAGTAAACTGACTGCTTCAAAATACAAATGAGCAGTGTCTTCAGCCTGAAAAGCAGAAAATTCAAATACCAAAACTGTTAAAATCCAGAGCTGAGGGTGAAAATTGAAGTGGGCAGAAAGGATGTCACTGTCTTATTCAGCAACATTTAAAACATCTTTAATTTTATCCCATCCTAGTATCGTTTAATTGTAAAGCCTGTTAACACTTTGCCATAATATTTTCTAATCATCTAAGTTTTCTTGTCATGCCATGCTTTGATGAAACTTACCTGCTGCAAAGTTTCCAGCTCTTGTTTTATTAATTTTTGCTGGTTTTAGTAGTCTGTTATTTCATTCCTGCTTCCTTTGCATAAGTCAGTCGTATTTTCTTCCATCCTTTATGCCAGTGGCTGTGAATTATCACTCCAAAACAAGTTGCTTTTCCAAATTAAAAAATAACCAGTGCTTTTTCTTTCTGTGTATCCATGTTCTTAAGATTTGTGGAGTAATGTTCCTAACATCATGTGACTTTTTCAACAACAAATGAGGTCCATGGCTGTGGAAATAAAGGATAGTCTGACAGCAGCCAGGGAGCTGGATAAACCACTCCCAAGGCATCTGCCTCCCAGGTAATTGCTCTTATCCTACTGTAAATGCAAAGAGCTTGGGAATGGCTCACCCTTCCATGCCGTGCTCCATGTGATTTCACTAGGTCATGAGATCTGTGCTCATGACAGTGCCCAGGAGATGTGTACACATGACTCTTGAGCACTTTTGAGGGTGACTTTGGGGGATTTGAGGCACTTGGGACCCTCACAGCCACTTTTTCAGGGATGGAGGGGATACTTTCCTGTACCACTGCAGGAACAGGTTGATGACTGCAGGAGATTTAGGGCTGTCCTTGTAGAGCTTTCTCCTAGTGCCAAGAGCTTCAGGACCTCTGAAGACTTTTCCTTCAGAGATGCAGAACCTTTATCCCAACAGTTTCTAGGTACAGCAAGGGCTTTGCCTACATAAAGTATTTGCAAGCAGCAGTCACCTTCCCTGGCTGGATCTCAGGGAGGGTCAACTGGCTCATATTTAAAAATATGATATTTTAAGTTTTCAGTAGAGAACCAGCCAGCTCTAGGTCAGTGTCACAGACTGTAGAATTCATCAAGCTTGCATAATATTTTTTGAACTTTCTGAGCCCTAAATGGCCCAGGCCAGCAGCAGGCACTGGGAGTGGGCAAAGGGAACCTGAGAGCAGCAGGGCAGGAATGGTTCTGCAGGTGGAAGCCATGAGCCAGGTAGCACAGGACACAAACAGCAGGTGTTTCATTCCAAAGATGGGTTCATGCAAGCCTGACTTCGAACTCCATAGTCCTAAATTTGCTGGAAATGTGTAACAAATACATTTAATTTGTTGATGTAAAAAGCTTAAGCATGGACTGGTTCAAGTTAACCTGAAACAGATTTGAAGTGTGGACAAGCCTTTAGTAGATCATGTGGATGCTTCACTTGGTGTTTCAATTATCTGTGCAGAACTTCTGGCTAGTTAATTGTGACTTATTCATCCTTATCTTAAATGAGTCTTCTCTCTTCTCATTCAATCATCTCTTTCAGTTCTGGAGCCTCAGAAGAACCATCAAGTCTCCAGCTCACCTTCCCTCATGTTCTGTCACTGAACCCATCGTGATAAAAACAAAGGTATGTTTTTTCCCAAAGCTACTCTGAGTTCCAGAAGGAACTAAAAGATGTGTGTGTTATCAACAAACCTGTGACTGGGCTGTGTAGTTACCAGCAAGGAGGAGGAAACTTCAAGTAGCTGAAGCTCACTGCTCGCACAGCGCAGCGCCAGAACCTCTCCATCTGCCCTGACCCGATCCCTAAGACGACGCAAAGCCGTAAGTTCATGAAGGGATAATTAGCTTCTCTCTCATTATTACATTCATGAGAACTGAAATAGGACGAGAAGCTGAAATAAAATAATATATAAAGCTTGTCGCACCAGCTTTTTTTTTTTCCCAAATAAATTTCGTAGGTCAGAGCTTCGCTAAGGCATATCAGCAAGGGAAGAATCACAATTCGAACCTGGGCTTGTTTTCTGCAAGTTAAATTGTTCTCAGAAAGAGTACTAAAGGTTAAATTATTTCTTTACATTCCCTAGACACACGACCCCTTTTTTGCTGTCACGCAAGAATACGGAATCCTAAACAGTGCACGGAAAATCACCAGTCTTTGGAAAAAAAGCAGTGAAAGCAGTCTGATCTCATACAGAGAAAGGCACCGGCACATTTTTCTCAATTTAAGATTTCAACTCGAGAACAAAAATATTTCCATCTTCTTTCTCAAGCCTTCAAAACAACTGCATCTCACACCAGGGTGTAATTTCTCCTCAGGGTACCTCGAGGGATTTGTTATCTAACTCAGAGTTACTGGCAGCAGCTCCTTGACATGCCGATGCCAAGATACAGGCATGGAAGTGTGGGAAGAGAAAAGCTGAGGGTTTTGGTTGCTGTTTTGTTTCAGGTAAAACGAGCTTTCCTCAGAATTTGGCAATGGAAGCCTTTTTCAAAATGAGGTAGAGCAGTTATTTTTCCCTGGGGCAGGAAGAGAGAGCTGTGCTTCCTGGCAAGAATCAAATGCTTTACAGACCTTAGGGATGAAGGCAGTGGGATGTGCAGGTTCAGGAGCCCGGCTGACTCCCTAAGAGCAGAGACAGGATACACCTTTCCTCTAGCAATCCTAACTACTCACCAAGAGGACTGTTCAGACCTCGAAAACCAGAGCAGAAATCCACTCGTGTCACACACATTCCTTTTTAGGGAATTCCAGCACACCAGTTCCCCAAAGCTGTGCAGTGCTCGGCCGTGTCGGTTATCTCCGAGCCCCGTGTGCTATCTGCTCACACTTCCCGAGGGATGATAAGCCACGTCTGGGTACACAACACCCCAAATCGAGGGGCACTCTGCCAGACTCTGCCGTGGGCTTGGAGGTGCAAATGGGAATTGCTTGTTCCTTTAATAATGGAAAAATTCTTAAGGCAACAACAGCTGATGAGCACTGAAACTTTGTTGATGTAATGAAGTTTAATGTTAGGAAATCATAACTGTGTTATCTACACCCCGTTAAATACTGTCTTTGAAACCATCCTGCAAACGGGATTGGGTCTTTTGTCAGAGCTGCAAAATGTGAAAAGGAATTTCATAGAATCACAGAACGGTTTGGGTTGGAAGGGACCTTAAAGCTCATCTTGTTCCACCCCTGCCATGGGCTCCTTCCACTATCCCAGGTTGCTCCAAGCCCTGTCCAACCTGGCCTTGGACACGTCCAGGGATGGGGCAGCCACAGCTTTTCTGGGCACCCTGTGCCAGGGCCTCACCTCCCTCACAGGGAGGAATTTCTTCCCAGTATCCCATCTAACCCTGCCCTCCATCAGTGTGAAGTCCTTGTCCTTCCTGACTGTCTGGAGCACAATGCAGAAAAGATGAATTAGCCAAATAAATTCTATTTCTACTTCATATTGTTAAATTCACCTTCTGCCTACTAAAATGTTTCTACCATTATCAATTCCACTTAAAATGATTACAGGATTATCTTTTTCAAATTAATCAAAAAGGAAAATCTCAAGACAAATCAATGCACAAGTCAGAGATGAATAGAATATTCTAAACTGGATTTATTGTTCCCAGACATTAATGTAATACATAAACACATTAAAAGGGGGGTATAGTAACAAGCAACCCAGTAACAGAAACAAAGCAACTCTTAGAAACTTTTGTTCTATACTTACACATGAAAATGTCCTCAAAAGTTAAGTAGTTGTCAGTGAACATAACAAGGATTTCAGATATTTAAAAAAAACCCCAATGAGTTTGTCATAACCAGAATGTTTTATACGGTTTTTTTGGTTTTGTTTTAAATTTATTTTTAGGCTAAAAAAGAATAACCATTACCTCATGCAGTATACAAAGGCTTTAAAATAAATCCATTAATGCAAATGAAAGACTGACTCCCAAGGCTTAAAAAAAAAAAACCAGAACACCAAAAAACCCTCAAGGAGTTTCAGAAAATTAATTCCACCTAGTTTTCTTAGCACTGAAGAAACGATTTATAACCTCCTTGCAGTCCAGAAATTTATTCAGTTACCTCTTTCAATCCAGATGTGCTTGCAGTAGGTCTCAGATTTACTAGAGTTTCAAATGAAATTAAGTGCAAAAATGTTTTCTTAGTGTTTTCCAATTATTGAGGTAAATAGTTTGGGGCAGGGGGAAGAAAAGAAAAAGTGAAGGTAGCAGGATATCACCTGCATGTACACCAGATGGAAAAAAAATGGCAAATCTGAAATACATGGAAAGGGAGATGGGAGAGAAGGACTGAGGAAGAAATAACAGCAATGATCAACAGCTGAACTTTAAACCAAAGCCCTTGAAATCCACTCAGCAGATCACCAGTCACTGAAATAAAGCGTGTTTATGAGCATGTCTGGCGAGCTGGGCTGTGGGGAAGTTGGAATTGCGACAATGGTCACAATTCCAGCTGACTGCCTGACAATGCTGGGAATGCCAGTGCTGCTCCAACAGCTGCACCACGTCCTGGCCAAGCCACACAGGGACCAAAGATCATCAAACGATGAGTTCCTGACGCCAACAACGGGGGTCACAGTCACAGAGCAGCAGCTTCTACAGTCAACAACATAACATATGGCAAACAAGAGACTGAGTTAGCAAAATGTGGTATAAAAAAGTATAAAAGTTGTTTTTAAAAACTTTCTTAAAACGTCAATACAATATGATGTGTGTGGAAATGCCATGAACCACAGAAGGAAAAGCCTAAGCCTTAACATTCAGGAGAGCAGCAGAACATCTCTGGCCGCATCACCCTTTGTATAGCAGGAGGGGGAGTTTTTGGTTTCTTTTGTTTTTACCTTAAACATGAGTTTAATCCAAAAACCACGTTCAACTGCACATTTTCTGAGGCTTCAGAAGATGCCCCCAACCCCATTTAAAAAGAAAAAGAATAAAGGTTAGATAGAAATGTCTAAATACAAGGTCCTTTCAGAGTCCACCATCCAAGGGTGGCCATCCAGGAGTAGTCATCTTCCTCGATCTTGATGTTTTTTTGTTTTTGTCTTTTTCTTTTTGTCCTCTGTTTTGGGTTTCAGCGCGCAGACACACGCAGACACGCCAGCAATCGCTTTGGGCAAGTCCGTTCCTTTGCACCACTTATTTTTCTCCTTATCATAAACCTGGACCGTTTTGGAGAAGACAGCTTCCTCCCAGCTGTAACCTCCGAGGATGTAAATCTTCCCTTCCCAAACCGCCACCCCCGACTCGCTGTTGGCTTGCAAGAGAGGAGCGACTCTGGTCCACTGGTTGCACTGGGGGCTGTAGGACTCCACGCTGAGGATGTCAAAGCGAGCCATGGTCTCGATGTTGTCGTCGCTGCCGCCGATGGAGTAGATGTTGTCCTGCAAGGTGCACATGCTGTGCCACCCTCGGGCAGTGATCATGGGCCTCTTCTCCTCCCAGACGTCCGTGCGGTAATCGTAGCACAGCAGGTTTTTTCTGTAGGGACCGATCTGGTAATCGTGGCCTCCCGAAATGTACACGAATTCCTTGTACACGGTTCCAGCGTGGCCGTACGTGAACCTGGGGCAGGCAAACAGGAACAGTCGGACTTGGTGCTTATGGATTTTAACAAGAAACGCAAGCGTTCAGCAGGGAGTGGTACCAAAGAAGCAAATAAACTGTAACTAAAGGCAGAAGGATCCCTGATCCAGTAGTTACCCAGTAACTACTCACACAGCCTCACCCTGTGCTGCAGTGCCATGGCTTGATAACCACTTTTAAAGCATCCTTTTCATAGCTGTCACTACAGAGCACTAAGGTGTGACAATCACTTTTTAATGCATCCTCTAGAGTGTGTCACACAGAGAAATAACCCATCCTGTTCTAGCTGACATGGCCTTCACTCCCATTTTCCTGCTCCAGGGCTTGGCTTGGAGCAGTCTGAGAGGACCAGAGAGGGAAAAAAGCCACATCTCAGCAAGGGCTTCCGTGTCAGAAAGAGGAAATAATCATGACACCTCCCAGACCTACCAGTAGGGATTAACAAAGACAAACCAAGAAGAAAACTGCTGCTGCCTTTCCCTTGCACAGCTTCAGGGTCATGGATCCCATTTCTTACCCACGGGCGCTCTCAGCCTGGTTCATTTGCAGTCAGGACACATGCAGTGTCCTTTTCATGAGCCATCTGTCTGCTCTAGCACTGCTGCCCTACAGGTGGGAACTGCTCTGGTCACCCTAAGACAAGGCAACAGAGCACAGTCCATCACAGATCACGTTTGAAGTAAGAGAAAATGAGATGGTAGAAGTAACATCACGCACGCTGTTTCCACAGGGCACAGAGAAAACCCCTTTGATCATCTATAATAAAGCCACTACAAACCTAATTCTCCAGGCTATTCTTAACTCTCCACTAGGATATTTCTGACCACAACCCTTTCAGCCCTAAGAAGTGGACTGCTAAGGTGTTGAACAGCATGATCTGCTTTGAACATATCGTTCCTGCATGTCTTTTTTACCTTTTTTGGGGGAGTTGGGGTGTCAAAAGATGTAGCACCAGCCAGAGCAAACCGGCTCTCACAAGGAGCCCAAACAATTAAATACCCACAGGGCACAGAGCAATGCACTCATCACTGCACTCACCAGCCTCCACCACCATCCTTTGTAGTCGGGCACTCGAGACAATGCAACCTCCACGGCAGACAAACCTCTGTTAGCATTACTGTAGCCTTTGAACCATGCCTGAACACGCTGGAACTCTGTGTGGCTAGAACCCTGAGCTGTTTTTATTTCACATGGTAATAGTTTCTCTGAGCCACACAAACAGTAACATCTTCCACACACCTAAGTGCCCGCGCTTTTGTGCCAAGGGAAAAGATGGACTAGAAAAGAAACCCCACATTTACCCTGAAAGCACATCACTTCTGAGACAAGCCAAAGGGTGTTTACTATCCTAGATGCCTACCAAAACCTCTGATCCCTGTCTGAATCAGATATTTTAATAGGTTCCTGCTACAAGAGAGAGAAAAATCCCTGACACACTTGGGCTGACAATGCTGAGTGATCAGGACACTCTGTTCAACCACAGGGGCTGGAGCACCAGGCCTGGAGACCTTGCAGAGGTGACTTCACAGCTGTTCTGCTTCTTAGCCTCTCAGGGAAAAAGACAGGAGGCAAAAAAGAGACAACTGAGGTATAGTTATGGACTTTATCCAAAAAGGCAACTCAGAATTTCCACAGCTCTCAGTGTGCCTCACCATGGATGCAGTTGACACTCAGTGATTCTGTTGGACATGATGTACCTCAAGCACATGCACTCAGCTTTCACCCCTGACAAACACCACGGCAGGTGAAGGGCACAGAGAGGCTGCTGCACCTTGTTTGGGGTCTCTTCCAGACAAAACCCAGGGATGTACCTTTCCAGTGGCTCCTGGGCTAGTTGTCAGAGCCTGTGTTTCTCTATATACACAGGAATGGGTCTTAAAAAGTAGATGGTCACTCTGGGGATGGGATGGACAGCTTGTGTTCAGTTCACTCCAAACTGCAGCAGACTTTACACCCATGTCTAACCACCAAGCTCCCTGGAGGCTGGGCTGTAACAGGGAGTTTGGAGGAGTCAGAACAGGACAATGCAAGGACATCAAAGCCAACACAGAGCCTGGCGTTACTGCACTGCTGATGGCAATCACACCACATTCAGCATTCGGGGGAAAAAATGACCCTAAGTCAAGAAAAACTTGAGTGGCCTTCAGAGAAGTAGGTGAAATGTTTTCCTACTCTGGAATTCCGTAGAGGTAAGCAAGCAATGGCTATTGTGTCTCAAGCACAGGCACGCAGCCCAGCACAGGCAGCTGCAGAAAAAGCACTGCTGATGTTCTTTTGCCTCAGTCAATGGCTGTGTCCAGGGAACAGCAACAGCTACAAGAGCAGTTTGACAGAAACAATCACATCTGAAGCACCAAACCGACCATGGATTTGTTACTTCCCAACACAGGACCCACTGAAATGTGCTACAGGTGTTTCACTTTGCCTGGCTTCTAGAAGTTCATCCAAAATAGCTTCACTTTCATAGGAAGTGCATGAAATATATGCCTAAATTGAAACCAATGAATATGAATCCTTTCTACAAGCTCTGTGGCTGAGAGAGGGGCATTTCTAAATGTGCAACAGAACAGGCACATCAATACAGTGGGTCCAGACATCTCCCAACAGAAAGCACTGAGTGTTTTGGCAGTTTTATCTGCAAGAGTGGCCAGGAAAAAGCAGAGGCATTAAGGGAAAGGAGATTTGATTTTAACATCTGCTGGAGCCAGGCACTGACTTTGAATGCCGTAACCCAGATACAGTGCTGAAAAATTAGTTTCTGACCCAGTAACACCATTCAAGTGCTAGAAAATCTGCCATTTACTCTCTGAGACAGAAGAACACTTGGCCTAACTCAATAAAGCTTTGGGAATCCCCTACTCCAACCAAAGTCCAGGTGAGCTGTGATTGCTCTGGATCTCAGTGTCCACCTGCTGTAGCCCTGTGAGATCGTTCATGACCCAACTGGCAGAGCAGATACCATCACTCACTAACCTGTTCCAACACAGCTCCTCACACAACTGCTTTCAGTTGTTCTGCCAAACTTTAACCTAGGGCCACTCCGTTAATTCCGCTGCTGTCTGCAGCAGACCTTCTCATGCTCTGTTCAAGATGAGAACACCCTGCACCACCTCCTGCTCTGCCAAGCTTGTCAGCCACCGCTGCTCCCTGCCGGGCTAGAAACTATGACAGAAACTGCTCCCAGAGAGCCTGGGAAAAGGGTGAAAAAATATAGGACCTCTCTGAAGAAAGGGAAAGGTATCCCACAACCAAGGACCCTAATGAGCGTCAGGCAAAATAAATTCACTTGTAGCAGACTTGGACCAGGTCCACCCCTCAGACAACTTGGCTGAAGTTTTCCCCATTAAGCATCTGCCCCGAGAGGCTGTTTTCTTCTCCAGCAAGACAACATTAGTTCAGTCAAAACAGCTCAGCTCCTTCCAAGAAACTGCTTAGGGAAAACAATGTGTTGTTTTGACCATATAGGGTGGGAGGGAGACGGGGGTAAGAGGAAATAAAAAAAGAGCTTGTAAAGCTCTTCCTTAGAGGAGCCTGACTGTGAACAGCAACATGGACACACGATTTGGCACTGGCATGTGAGTTCAAGGACACAACCACTGCCTTCCCCTGCAAATCCCCACACACGTGGCAAGCTCGAACCCTTGGGAAGCAAAAAGACAAACCCACTTTCTGGATGTTCAGAGTAGGAGCTTTAACAAACAACCTCTGAGAGGCCCACCCCACACAGCTCAGGTCCAACTACGCAAACCCACACCCCAGAATGACCTCAACACGTGCCTGTCACTCCAGGGAACAGGCTTCCAGGCAGTTGCTGGCTTGGAGCAGTCAGGAATGACACCAGAGGTGCAGCATGGAGCCTGCTTCTGGTGCCCACGCACCCAAGAGGACCAAAACACCTGCATGTGTTCTCTTCAGAGGGAGGAAGACAGAAAATCATAGGAAAAGAGGCAGTTTTGTTGGGACAGGTTGCCTGGTCAGGCAGTCAGGAAGCAGAGGACTGGAGCTTCTGGTTTTCTCTACATGAAAAGTGTTGCTGCCAGAATAGGGCTGGGGGAGATGTTATTGGGTGAAAGAGGAACTTAAGTCTGTTTGAGGAACAAAAGCATGTGGTGAGGAGGAAAACAGAGTGTGTTGAAGACTGGAGTAGGCAGCAGAAACTGGAGTTGGAATGCTTTCCTCTAGTCTTGAATGGATCACAGAATCCTCTCTCATCCTTCCTCCACTGTCAGCAAATCACAGAATGGTTTGGGTTAGCAGGAACCTTAAAGATCTTCTAGTTCCACCCCTGCCATGGGCAAGGACACCTTCCACTATCCCAGGTTGCTTCAAGCCCCATCCAGCCTGGCCAGGGGCAGGGCAGCCACAGCTTCTCTGGGCACCCTGTGCCAGGGCCTCACCCCCCTCACAGGGAAGAAGTTTTTTCTAATATCTGATCTAACCCTGCCCTCTGCCCAAGTGAAGCCATTCCCCCTTGTCCTTGTAAAGAGTCTCTCTCCATCTTTCTTGTGGGCTCCCTTCAGGCACTGGAAGGCCACAATTAGGTCACCCTGAAGCTTCTCTTCTCCAGGCTGAACAATCCCAATTTTCTCAGCCTTTCCTCATAGGAGAGGTGCTCCATCCCTGCAACCTGCATAAAGTTCTTTTTGCCTTATTCCTTCTGTGCAGAAAAATACTTGTTGCAAGCAACTCACTGCCCAGCACGAGACTTCTCCAAATGGAGAGAAAGGGCTGAAAAGACGGAAAATCCAAAGGTGCCAAGAGTCCATTAAGATCTAACTAAAGACATATCAACGTGCAAGACAGCAGCTACATGGAAAAGTGGGAAACCATCTGGTTCACCAAACACCTGAGCTGACACAAGGACAGAGCAACTGGAGGACAGGATGAAGAACCATTCATTTATTTTGGATGCAGGAATAACTTATCCCAGTCACGGCAGTGTAAGAGGGGTCTGTCCACTAAGGGGGACTTTTGCCTTGGCCAAGCAGACCAGGCAGGCAATCTAATAAAAAATTAACACCCACAAGTCAAAGTTCACTTTAAATGCTGCAGCTGCAGAATTCCCAAAGCCAACACACAGGTAGCAATAGGAATACACAGACAAACTGCCCCTTTTCAGACAGTCTGGGTGCATTAAGCCAACTGTGTGAGCTTCCCCAGGATCACTTCTGAGTAATAATATCCATATAGGATGTATCTCATAGGTGACCCCAATTAACAGAAGGATTTAGGACCTGAAGATACTCTCCTATAGTTTCCCAAGAAGGACCGTGGTGTTTAGCCTCAACTGTTGGATCTGCCTATGTGAGCAGAAATAAAAAAGCATCCTGCTTGTGAGGAGCACTCGAGCCCAGCTGTTAGCCTGGATCAGCCTCGCATTGCAGCACCTGCCCAAAATAGAATTGGGCAACAGGCTTCCGTGCCTTCACACACTGCCTCTGGCTCTGCAGCTCTGCAGCTGAGGCAAGCAGGGAAAAAAACCCTGAGCTCTCAAACCAAACTGCAGGAACCTGGTTTGTGATGCCACCAGGAAAGCGAGCACTGCCAATGAAGTTGCAGGTTTCAGACATTGTGGGAACACCATCCATACAGCCAATATCCGTGTAATTCCCACAAATGTGAAACAGCCCTAGAACTGAGTCATTGTCTGCAAATGAAATGCTGTCGTGCTGTGCTTACAGAGTCCCTGCTCTGAGGCTGGTTCAGGACACCAGCAATGTCCTGTCTGCTGCTACCACAAGAGCTGCAGTGCTGAAGCTTCTCAGAAGCAGAACAGCCAAGTTTTAACTGAGACTGAGAGAGAGAGAGAGCTCACATTGGCCAGGGTTATCTATTTCCAATCCAGGTAAATGTGTTTAGCTGTGACAGCCAACCTGAGCAGCCAAACACAGAGAAACACCCTACAAGGAAAACTGTCACACCAAGGTGACAAAGTAAGGCCAAAGAACTGATAAACCCCTTTGATCAACATGTGAGAAGTGCTTCTGAAAAGATTCAACTCCAGGTGACCTCAGGAAAAAATTTTTAGGAATAGCAGAGTGAAACGATCAGAGCTCTCCCTCCCATCCTTCAGACAGACCTTGGGATGAAAATTAAAACCAGTCTTGCTGACACGAGGCACGCTGCCTGCTCAAACACCAAATGTGCTATGGTTTGTTGCTGATGCCACGTTGGTTGTACATCCCCTTCCCTCCTTTCCAGGGATCCCATTCATCAGCTAAAGTCACACAGGCTCCCCTTTCTACGGTTCTTCAAACACAGGGAAACTTCCCAGACACCTCTGTTACCTGGGAAGTCCTGCTATGTAGGTCCAGGAGTCCTTCTGAGGGCTGTAGGTCTCAACTGAAGACAGTGCCCCGTTCTCATTCCTGCCACCAACAGCCACCAGCATGTCAGCGATTGCTCCCAGGTAGAAATCCACTCGCCGCTGTCTCATGGAGGCAACCTGCCAGAGAAAACAACCTGCTGACATCTTCCAGTGCCTGGTAAGCAAGGGACTTAAGGTCTATTCATGTCTGAGGACGGGGCAGTTGCTTCTTCTGCCTTATTTGGCAAGGAAAGATACTGAGTTTCACTATTATTTTTATAAAATACTTCTGGTTTTCTGCAGCAGCATCCATTTTCAAACAAGGGGACAACAGGAAGCATCTAAGAGACAGGTTACTCTCTAAATATTTGTGTTACCTCTTTCCCAAACTCTGCAAGAAACATATATTGGAATCACTGGAAACCACAACTGAGCCACCCAGGATGACTGGTTCAAATAGGAACTATGATTAGTTCATATAGAAACCACGACTGGTCCATATGGGAACCATGACTGGTCCATATGGGAACAAGGAGTGCCTCATACAGGAACCCACACGGCTGCAGGGTTTTGTGGCAGGACGGAGAGTGAACAACTTGTTCGAAGGGACATTTAGCACAGAGACATTTGACAATTGTCAGAGACGTTTCCTTTTTACATCAAACCATTTTTTATTTAGTTATATGTACCACTGCTTGAGAAAGATGCACTAAGGAATCACCACTAAGTCCATTCCAGCATTATTCCCAGAAGTAATCTAAAGAGTTGCAGGTGGATGCTGATCAGGAATTTCACAGATGAGATGCCCAGATCCTAAGAGAAGCTGAATATCTGCCCCAAACTCTTTTGCTGTTTGTGTAATTTAAGCATTCCCACAAAGGACTCAAGCTGGTACTTCAACTGAACAAACTTGACTTTCCATTTGGAAGTGCTGCCAGGTTGACTATTCTAACGAGCCCCGTCCTTCCACCAAAAGGGAGAAAACACTCTAAACATTAAGGACTTTGAACAGAGAAATAATACAGCTTAAGTCTCACCTTTATCCACTGGTTACAGCGGGGGTCATACCTATATAGGAGATTTGACGCCGCATCCCCTCCATTGTCCCGGGAAAAGCTGCCCCCGGCTATGAAGATGAAGCCTCCCAAGACTGCAACACAATGGTGACTCCGCCTGGCCGGGAGCGGGGTTTCTGCCACCCACTGGCCCTTCCTGGTGTCCAGGAAGCAGGTGTCATCACAGAGCTCCAGGCAGCGCTCCGACACCTCCCCGCCCACGAAGAGCAGCCGCTCCTCGCAGGTGCGCAGGGCCGTGCGCTTGGTCTGCAGCACCGGCTGCGCCGTCACGTTGTTGTGGTAGTTCACTGCCTCCTCGATGAACCCCTCACAGTTGGCTTCCTTGGGCAGCAGCGAGCACACAGCCGGCTTGACGCGGTGGAGGAGGTCGCTCTTGGGGATTAAGGGAAAGTGGATGTTATCCAGGACCTGGTAAGCCTCGTTCTCCCGCTCCGGGTACTGGGTGAGCCACTGCAGGGCAGCCTGCAGCAGGTCGTGCTCGCACTCCTGCTGCACGTTGCTGCTGTCCAGGTATTGGCACAGCTTCTGCAAGGAAATGTTCTGCAGGAAGTCCGGGGTGAAGGACAGCGTGCCGAAGTTCTGCAGGATGAAGGAATCGATGTAGGAGTCAAGGCGCTTCAGGTTGTAGATGGAGGCCAGCTCTTGCAGGTACAAGTAGTTCTCCTCACTGACTTCATTCTCCAGGTACTCGCAGCAGAAGTCCACCACCTTCCAGATCTGCAGCAGGTGAGCTGTCTCCAGCACGTAGTCGATGTTGCCCCCGTCTAAAGACAGCTCACTGCCATACAGGAAATCCACCACAGCCTTCAGACCGATGTAGGAGGCTCCAAAAAGCTCCACCTCTTTCTGGTGGGCCTCTCTCATGCCGATGGTGAACATGGAGTTGAAGTAGTCGCTGCACACAGCGAGGAGGTTCCTGTGGGCAGGGACCCTCTGCTCATCCACCACCAGCACGATGTCACAGAAGAGGCCTCGGTGCCTCTGCTCGTTCAGGCTCTGCAGAACTAGACTGGAGTGGTCATCCCACCTGTACACCTGGGAAACACAAGCAGGATCAGGCAGGTGGTACCTCCACCAAGGTACGTTTCAGTGTGAAATGTTGTTTTCCCACTAAATGTAGCCATACATAAGAGAGAAAGCTTGGTTTGTGTTGCACATTCACACTTAGAATAAATTCTAACATGAAATAGTTGGCAAGCAACACAGTTGCTCCTCACCTTCACTTTGAAAAGCCTATGGAGACTTTTACTGCTTCCTACTCCCCTTTTCTTTATGATTTACTCCTCCCTCCCCCACAATGCTGCATTGAAACCTCCTCCCTGATGAGTTATACAGGCACAATTTTCTGAAACTCTTCCACTCATTGTCTCGGAGACATCTTGCTGACATTTCCTTTCTTCCTTGTCCCCCAAATGACTCCTTACAGAGTTCTCTCAGCTAAGCTGCTCACCAAGCATTTGGAGTGGGAGACACACACGCAGCAGTATTCCAAATTTTCATTCAGCCCATGTATTGTTTGGGTTAGTGCTTGCTTGACAGCTACCCCCTCTGAAATCTTTCCAGAACTCTGCATTTCTAAGCTTGTTAGGGTAAAATCCCTCTCTTTCTTTCCACATTATTCCAGGCACACACACTGCACTCACAAGTAATAGCTGTTTATTTATGTGCAAAGCCCCACATGTGGATAACTTATTCCCACAAGGCTTCTGCTTGCTTCCACAAGCTGAGGTAGGTTTTGCTTCAATGAATATAACTAGATATTTTTCTTTAAAAAAAAAAAAACCAACAGGGAAAATGCCCTCAGGACACATCCATTAAGTGCTCTTCTGGGATCCCTCCGGTCCAGACATTCTTACCACCAGCTCTGGACCTGTCACAGAGCTTTGGAGGCAACCAACATTTGCCTCTTTTCTCACAGACTCACATTGCCAGCCTTAAGATGAACCAAGATGGAAACATTTTGTTACCCCTCCAATGTCCTGCAGAACACCAACTGAAGTGGCTGGTCAGCCCAGCCTGTCAAGTGCAGTTTTAGGACCACCCTCTGGAGGAATTAAATATGTGGTGGCACAGCCAGTTACCTTGTGATGCCTCTTAATAGGTTAAGTTAAATGCAAATACCAAATACTTTAATTACCAAATCCAAACCAGGCAGAGCCTGTAGGAACATGCAAGAGAAACGAGAAGGAATGGAAGCACATCCCTGTATCCTACCTAAGTCAGCTCCGAACGTTCCCGGCTGTGAGACCCTGGGTCCTGCCCAGTCCTAAACCCCCAGGCTGCATTCCCAGAGTTGACACCCTGGAAAGGTGTCCCTGTCCACATCCACACTGGACAGTCACACAGGTGACCTGAGGTCTCTTCAAGCCTCCCAGGCATTCCACCTTCACCACCAAACTGCTGCTTCTCCGAGAAATCCTCATCATCTGTGGCTCTCCTGGTTCCCCAAGCAGAAAGCACAAGATCACAGATGTCTGGAAAAGCCATTACTGGGTTGGTTAAACCCTCTCTACCCACCTGGGTGGAAAAGCTTTGAGTCCTAGAGCCAAGGGGGGGTTTTGAGACCCAATTTAATAACAAATGTGCTGCTCTTAGCGTGACATCCCAGCAGTTTCTCTTTATTTCCTTATGTTCTTTTCTAAACAATGGAACCCAAGCTGCCAAAAATCCTGCTGTTGGAATAACTCTGAACTCACAAGTGTGCAGAGTTAAGCCAATCCAAGGGAAGAGGCTTCAATAATTGTAAGCTTTCTGGGTCAAAACTCTTTAATTTGCCTTATACTCATCACAATTCTGAACTTAAAAAGGGATCTGTGGCATAAACAACAAAGTAATCTCCGCTGAGGAAAAAAACTGCCAGAGATCTGTAACAGAAAAAAAAAAAGGGGGATTTAAGGACTGTAAAGCTTTTTATCTTCATTTTCCCAAGGTTGGGAAAAGCTGATATCATACAGGAGCCTAAGCAGAAACCAGGGGGTGGAGGAGGTAGGGAGAAGAATAAATATGGCAAAGGATAAACCACACTTT
The DNA here is from genome assembly GCA_013400975.1 of Atrichornis clamosus. Taxonomy (NCBI): domain Eukaryota; kingdom Metazoa; phylum Chordata; class Aves; order Passeriformes; family Menuridae; genus Atrichornis; species Atrichornis clamosus. The sequence continues at coordinate 5,593 of WBMZ01009751.1, read as the reverse complement.
AGTGGCAACTATAATCGAGGAAAGTTGATGGCAGCAGATGAACAGACAATAAGTAACAACTTGCAGCACCTTGTACCGAATCTGACTCACGGGGGAGAGTTATTTTGGCTTGAACCAAAACCATATTCCCTCTCATCCCTGGAAACTGGCTGATCATTTCTCTCTAATACCACCATCATGCATAACAAGATTACACTGGAATATAAGATTTGCCAGAGATCCCTATTTACTGAGCTGGATGTTGAGTCAGCAGCATAATCCCGACCGCAAATACGCCTGACAACTTGCACTCCTGAAATCCTTGTTGCCATGTGGAGCTGCTGCTCCTCCAGAAATCAGGCATGAAACCATTACACACAGCATTGGAGGCACTCGGAATACATTAACATATTTCAGCCACTTAGCAAGTTCATTTGTTCGGGGAGCAAGTTACAGAAGCTGAGAGCTGCACATTTCAAAACCAAGACTAATTTTATACTGAACTCAAACATCTTCCTCAAGCTATTTATATTCTGTAGAACAGCCTTAGCATTATCTAGTGATTCTAAGTTTAACAGATAGTGACAGCTGCTGTCTAAGCAAGAAAATAAAACAATGCTGTCAAGTTAATTAATTTTTAATGTGATGAATTATCATTACATTCAGACTAAACCATTTAAGTGGCAGACAGGATCAGCACTGAGGGAAAGATTATATTGGTAGGGATGCATTTAAAAATTACTCCTATTTATCTTTCATCAATTGTATTAGAGCAGTATTTCAACTTCTCTTGGATTCAAAGATCTAATTTCTCTCAGATTATTAATGCAGTACCACTGCTCATCAGTGGTGCAAAAGAAAATGAGATCTGGCTCATTCAACTTTGATAAGACAGCACTGAAAAGTTTCTCTTTTCCATCTTTTTTTCTGGCAGTACAAGGTACCTGTTCTGTGGCTCCTGTAACCCAGAGCTCCCACTACAACACAAAAGCAGCGTGCAGTGGTATGAAACAAAGTGAACATAATAATTACAGCTGATATTAACATCTTATAAATCATCCTGAGGACCTGCATAAAGAGCTGTCCAAGATGGATTTCCATGAATTCACAAGAACAATGTATTTGTGCGGACAGAGCTTCGACACAAAGAAAATTAACCTCACAAACCTAAGAAATCAACTCAAATTCTGTGAGTTCACTGGGCTAACCACAGTTTGCAGGATCAAGACTCCCATCTTGTACAAATCAAGACTGAATCTAAAGAGTAATCCCAGCTTTGCTTCTGTAATGAGCTTGGATTCTACGAGATGGATCAGTACAAAAAATAAACACATCACATTTAACGACTGAATTCTTGGTATAGAGGAAACTACTGTGCTGCAGCGATGTGGGTTTCTAAGTTATGAGTCATGATGAGCAGATGCCCATTTGCTGCTGCCTCTTTTTTTCTTTTCCTTAATCACTAGGCAGCAACTTCTACCAAAAATATTTGAGCAGGTAGACCACCATTTCCATACCTCTTTTTAAAAGACCAGAATATTCACATTCCTCCAAAGGAGACCCTCTACCCCCACCCTCCTCCTCGCTTCTGCAACGGGATTTTTTTGGCAGGCAACACAAAACGTACGAACCTTTGAGGATTCACTTATCTTGTGCGGGCGGCAGATCCTGCTCTGCCGGGTTCCCTCCATGACCGCCCGAGCCGCAGCACTTCTGCAACAAAGGCACAGGGAGATGTTCAGCAGCGCGCCAGCCCCTCCTGACTGCTCAAATCCACGCTGTGCCGAACAGGGAACACAATTCTGAGACTGCCACGCGCTGATCTGCACCTTGGAAATGTCTGAGTTTAAAAATATTTTTTTTTTTCCCTCCTTGGTGCCGTTCCCCGGTGTTGTCAAAGGTCGGTGGTGTCAACAAGTTGGGCGTGCGGCGGGCACAGCCCAGCCCAGCGCTGGTGCCCGCGGCCGGTCCGGACTTACCGCCGGTCCCCGGGGGAGCACCGAGTGCTGCCCGGGGCCGGCCGGAGCCCCCGGGCCGCGCTGACCGACCGGCCCCGGCCCCGCTCCGGCGGCTACATCGGCTGATGGGAAGAAATCCGGCCGGAAAAAAGCGGGGAAAACAAAGCAGTGACAAATTCCTGTAGGTGGAGGCGGCACCCGCGGTGCAGCCGCCCCTCGCCCGGGGCAGGAAATGCCGGCGGGGCGGGACCGGAGCGGGGCCGGGAGGAGCGGGGGAGGTGGCGGGGCGGGGCGGGGATCCCCCCGCGGGAGAGGATGCGCTGCGGGCCGGGGGATGCACGGAGCGACATCCCGGGAGCTCGGGGTCATTCCCTGCCCCGGCCGGGGGATGCACGGAG
>WBMZ01009750.1:0-56947 GCA_013400975.1 Atrichornis clamosus | reverse complement strand
GGGGGGAGGCAGGTGGGTGCGGGGGCTGCGGCCGCGCCGCGCTTGCGCGCGCGGGCGATGGGCGGTGCGGACGGCGCAAGGAGCGATTCCCGGTCGGTACCGGGGCCGTGGGGGCGGGCGGGGAGCGCGGAACCGCGGGGAAGCGCCCCGGCAGCGAGCCGCTGACCGGCCCCGCGGGGGGCGAGGAGGGAGAATAGGGGCTGGCGGGAGCCGCTGTCTCCGGCTGCGGGGCCCCCGCGGGACGCGGAGCGGGTCGGGGTCTGTCTGTGCTGGCGCTGCCCGGCGCGGAGGGGAAGCGCAGATGGTGGCGGCGCGGTCGCACGCCCGCCCCTTCCCTCGCCCGGCCGCCCTGCGGCGGGCATTGCGCAGCGCCTGTCCCGGCCGGCAGCTCGGGCCGGGCCCGGGCCCCGGCCGCCGTACTCCTTCCCGCCCGAGACTCCCCGGCAAGGCTGTGCATCGCCCTCGCTGCTTGTAGGGCAGCGCCGCGTTTTGGTATCAGCCGTGGCTTGTGTGACGGGTTTGGATGGGAGACGTGATGGAAGCAGCGGTGTCCGGCAGCCAGAACCAAAATTAACGTGCTCCGTCCACTGTAGCCGCAGAGGCAAAGCAGCGCGACGCTGTTGCTTGTATGTATTCCTCCTTCCCCACGCAGCTACTCGGTGTTCTTGCTTGGTTTTTATCACTTAAGAGGCTGTCAGGAAGCTTTGAGGCAGTTTTCGGTAGCTTGATAGAGCTTGTGTTACAAAACTAGATAAAAATCGCTGCATTTTTCGTGTAGCTCGCTGAAAACAGTCATTTTTCATAGGACTACGTATATGGTTAGTTATTGCTTGAAGTTCTGTAAAAAATTCAAGCCTTTCAATACATACTGTACAGAATCTGAAGATGCTTTAAATATTAGATTTATTGCAATGACCAGTGTTTCCAAAACTAAAAAGAAACAGAGACACGTCATCTTGACAGGTGTACGGCATTGAGTATTGTTAAGCAATGTTAACCCTGCTTTTCCTGAAAAATGTGCATTGACAAAAATGTAGAGAAAGCATAGTTCTCATAGTAGTAAAAATGCCTTGTATTGTTGCATTATGTCTAGTATTTATTGTATATTTCCACTTTAAACATGCTGATAGAGCTCATTATTTGGACATAAGGATTTTTATTTCATTTCAGGGTTTTGTTTACATTAAGTATAAATTAATGGCTTATGTAAGGTAAGTCAGTTTTATTGCTTCCATCATTAAAAAATGGTATATTCAGTAAGAAAATAATGTCTTTGTTATCAAAGAATAGCAATGTTACAAACCATTTTTTAAAATATAGATTCTTAGTTCGTCAATAACATGCCCACAGCACACCGCAGTATGGTTATGGATGACAAAACAATGCGGCTTCTATTTAATAACATGATTGTGTTTGCTCTTTTCCAGCCTTGTTTTAAGATTGTCACAAGCTAAAATACAACCTTACAGGCTTAACAAAATTGCCATCCTTTTGGTTCTTGTAGACCAGTCTGGACAATGATGCATTTTTGTAGCCCTTTACTTGCTAATTTTTATCTGGTGAATGAAGGCTCTTTTTAACCCTGAGAAATCATGCTGTTGAATCCTTCCATTTGATTAAGGGCATCTGTTGAACATCAAGCTTTCATCTTAAAATTAGATGAACATAGATGATGTTAGAATAATTGTTCTGGACTGATGATTTTCACAATAAAAATAGCATATGGAGACTTTTTTTCAGCAGATTTGATGCAGCTGTTCCCATACCACTTCATTATTGTTTCCTGCACATAAAGAGTTTCCAATGCTTGAATATAAGCAGACAATACAAGGTAAGAAATACCAGCACACTGTAACTATCAGTAACCTACTAGTAGGAACAATATAGTTTATCCTAAGGTATTTTGCCATTATTTACTGTAGAATGAGATGGTGTGCACACCAACACTTGGGGAATCACTCATGCAGTGCAATGCAAAATTCAAGCTCTCCTTTGCTCTGTTGTTAATCTGAATTATTTCTCAGTCAGAATAGTACAGAAATTGAGGAAAAGCTATGTGATGAAGCTGCCCATTTAATTAGGTGTAAATGACAGGAAAAGTTCTCATCCTTGATTTTTTCCATAAATACTCCAAAGCTCTGAATCTAAACCTTCAGAAAAAAGCCCTTAAAAGGCTGAATGTTTTAATAAAATGCAGATTACTCAGCATTAGTTTTAAATAGGCAAATCAGCATGATATCTTTCTTTATCAAGTATTCAGTGAAAACCAAAAAGCTACCTGAAAGCCCCTCTCAGCATACCTTATGTTCTGTTCTCTGCCTTTACCTTCCCACACTCCCACTTTGTAGGAAAGGGTGTTTATAGTCAACTTTGTGAAAGTAGGAAAGGGTGTTTATAGTCAACTTTATGAAAGTTGAATTAGTTCTGGTTAAAGAGCTGTGAGAAGGTATAGCTCCTTCAAGGCTGGCATGACTACAGCCTGATCTACTGAGACACTAGAAATACCTTTGCACTGCCTAAATTTTGCAGCTTTCCCAGGGGAAGAAGGGTGGGGGAGGACATGATACAGGGTTGGGTAAACAGGTTCTGTGGGTACAGGGGAGAGGTTGTGTGGTGTGAATGTCAGGACAGGGGAGGGGTCAGGGAGATAGAGGTTGATTAGTCTGTTTCAGGATAACCAGGTCCTGTGGTCTTGTAAGGTTCTTTAGGTAACTACCCAATGTCTTAACTTCAGTCTAGACATAAGCAGAAGTACCTGTCTTGAACTCCTGTGTTTTCATCTAGGTAGCCCTTCTTGTATCATATAACGTGTAGTATTCTCCAACAGTTTCTCTTTTAAGGTGAAGTTTTATTGCATTAATCTAATCTCAAAGTTAGAAAAATTATGATAATGCCAGCAGCAGCTTCTGTATATTACAGTAAAGGCCTGCAATGATCATAAAAAGCAAATTCAATTACTGCTATAATGTTCATAGCTGATAACAGCTTTGGAAATAGGAGAGGCAAAGGCCTCTTTGACTGCTGGGAAGCATACTCTTTCAAAAGTGTTGGCTGTTACTTCCAGTGTCTCTTTTGACCGAATCGTAGGCATATACTGTTGGACGTCATCAACCTTCTGCAATGCACCTGTAGCAGGAAGGTACCAATATGCTATAGTATGCTTCTTCAGGGAAAGAAGCCATTCTTCGCTCACCCATTACAGTCACTTGAAAAAAAAAAAAGAGTACCGTGTGTGGATTCAGTATTGAATGGTTCATGGTTTGTAGCTACTGCAGTTCAAGATTGTAACTACTGTAATCAGACATGCCCAAAACCAAATGAACATCTGAAATACATTTATCTCTGCAAGGTGATGAATACATTAACAGAATAAGGTCTCAGGCCAAACTAAAAATCTCAAGGACCAATTACATGGAAAACAAACCAAAAACATAATTCCCTTGACATTAAGGCAAACTGACAGGTAACTTTTCAAGCAAAAGGTATAGTAGTGTGTCATTCAAAGTAATAAGCAGATGATGTAGTGTTCATAGTCTAAAAAGGGGCATGTCTGAGTGTTCTTTGTAATCCTGGAAGAGATAATGCCTGAATTTGCCTGGTAATGATGTTATGTGATTGCTGAAGAAGTGGAAGATACAGGTTTTAAGCACACCTTAGTCTGGAAGGATTCACATTTATCTCTTAAGTTACTTCAAGCTGTACAACAATTGCAAAGAAGGGTGTAGTAACCCACAGTATCACTCCTGGTAGAACTGGCTATTCCTCAACTTGGAATAAAGGAGCCAGAGGAGGACGTACCTTTGTGATTCATCCACTTACAAAAGAGTAGGTAGAGCTACATTCTCACTGTTCCTGTGGTTGTCTCTTAATTATGCAATCATTGAGCTGGGGAGGAAAGATAATGTTAAGTAAAACAAAAAAGTGTTTTTCCACTTTCGACCTAAATCTTGTACCTGGCAGTTTTCTTGGTATGTATTTCATATACCTTAAGTTACTGTTACAGGACACTACATAGATAGGATGGAGGGGAATAAATTCTGCTTGGTAAAATACTAAGCATTTTGTGTAACTCTCAGTAATTAGGGAAGACATGGGTATCTGTATTGGGCTCCACCTTATCTGCCTATCAGATAGTCACAGTTATGCATGGAAAAGATGTAAATCAATATATAGTAGAATGTATTATGTCTGTGTTCAAGATTACCATAGAATGATTGCCTAGTAGATTGCACTTTTTAGTAGATAATTTCATGGGTATGCAATGGCTGTACATGCATTCTCTTTAAGGACTAGGTAGACTTTTCCCTAGAAAAGATAGCCTTCTAGAAACAAGAAAAGGTGTGTCTATCTAGGGAGGGTGTTGCTTCTGCTGTGCTCTTGAGATATCTCTGTGCATTAAAAACAAAGTTTAGATTGGTTTCATTTCACACTCTCTAGTAGGAGATGAAAATGAAGTCTCAGGCCAGTTTTTTACAGCATTGTTGAGAAAGGCAGAAAATGGTGAGAGGGAGGAAAAGAAAAGCAATCTGACAAGGCATAGAAAAGAAAAAAATGCCAGCAGTTACAGAGAGAAAACTAAATTGAGGTACTGTATTGTAAACATAAAATTTATCCACTTTATCATCTCCTTCATCACAGCACTTAAATTTAAAAGCCGGGGGCAACACTATTTACAGAACATATTTGAATCCTGTATTTTGAAGGTATGTTTCGCCTCTAAGCTCATAACATTCCTACACCTTACAATTTATAAACACGTGCATTGTTTTAATGCATTTTACACTTGGATTGTCAGTAATTGATGTTCTTCCTAGGTCAATAAAAGAAACCAACTAACCTCTGGAAACACACCATGCACTGTGCATCCCCAGTGTTTCTAACCCCATGCACAGCCCCATGGCTTCAGTTAGTGTGCTAGATATGACACTTTTCCATCTCTGCAGTCACAAAATTACTACCTTAGCTGTATAGCTCTGTGCTGACATAGGGGGGAATTTCAGATGGCTTCTGGCCTGTCCCTTTTGGAAGCAATCTATGAGCCAGCCTGTGCCACACTGCAAAGTGAGAGTAGCAGTGAGTGTGTATTACTGTAAGTGCTGATCAGATCTGTGGGGCACTGAACTGACCATTACTAAATATAATATCTGTCATTAGAAATCCAGCTAATGCACATTCAAGTTTAAAAGATTACAATTTTATCGTATGTGGAAATTAAGAGTGTTGAGAGATCTTGGCTGTTACTTCAGACATGCTTGGGTTTTTTTACCTTCTGCCTGTTTTGAACTAGGTGCCTAAGTTTAAAACTATCCAGGATAACATTCTGCATTTTAATTGATGTAGTCATCTCAAGTATGGTAGTGCCCTCGGCAGCTTTTTTAAATTTGCTGTGTGTAACTAAAAATACAATGTTGAAAGACATGTATAAGATACATAAGTAGAAGTATTTTTATTTTTTACCATAGTGAGAAGTGTTTTCACCTAAACTACAGGACAAAAAAAAAAAAATAGTTCATATCTGGGAAATTTGCAGATTTGCAACCACAGTAGCCAAGAGCTGACAATTAAAGAAACAGGTAAGTTCTGTTTTTCGGGTACACCATGGTTTCGTAAAATACCATAGTGTGTTGGTTACTGTGAAATATAAATGTTTTCAGCCTTGACTTTGTAAATAGATTTAAATTAAGCATTCTTCTCAATTACCACTAGAACAAAATGGAACTTAAAGTGCAGTTGAAGCATTAATTTAACTTTTCCTTTTAACGTGTGAAATGTGAATGCATATGTATATTGACTTACACTGTGGGATTGCTAGTGATGTGTTGCATATGGTTCTTAATGTTCAGTACTTTAAGAGCAGTAGTTCTTACACAAGAGGCATATATTTAACTGGCAGAAAACATGTAAACAAATTACAAGAAAACTTTAACATTTTTTAAAACTTTGCAGTAATAGCAAGAAACATTTGTATTGGTGCGCCTTCTAAGAAAATGTAATTAATCAGTCTGAAAAGGCCAGAAGCTTGTTTTTTACTAGAAGTATTTTTTCCCCTGCTCAAACTACCTCATATTTTCCAAGTCTTTATTAAATGTGAATCCTTGTTTTAATGGTAAAGAGAAGTATGTGGAGCTACAGAGCTGTGAGAAGAGACTAAGCAATATGAATGCTGAAAGCTTCTGGAGATGAGACAGAGTTGCTCAACAGTGTTCATCTAAAGCAAAGGAGAGAGCAGTGCTACAGTGGTTGTTGATTACCCACACAAAGACCATTGTGCTTCCATGCTGTGATATGCTCAGAAGCTCTTCTTTATCTGTCCATTGCTGTTTGTGCCTTTTCTCTAAAAGGAAATGACAGTGTTCAGTTTTCTAATATTTTCTTACGCTTCTTTTTCACTTTAGGAAGCCTAAATTTTGTTTTGATTGTGGATGACTTACTGTCTCCCATTTGTTCCTCCTACCCACAGTCTTTCTTTTGAGTGTGGGAGATTTTTCCTGCAATATAGTAGCCACATATATTTATCATATGCCCCAAAACACTTTTCATTGTTTTCTTTTCTTCAGAAGCTATGAAACATTTTGTAGTGAAATTCTTCAAGTTGCTTGAATGAAAGGTATTATAAAAGTGCAGAGAATTATTGCTTAAGCACTTAGATAAATTCAGGAACTCCTCATAGAAACAGGAAGCATCCCAAATTTCATGCCATCTTTGTTGGAATGGCCGGTGCATTGTAAGTCCCAATTTGACTGTCACCAGCGCTCAAAGGACAAGCCATAACAATCAGTAAAACATGGCTCTTGGGCTCAAAGCCAAAAGGTGAACATTGCTGGATTGTTTACTTATCTAGGAGATCTGGCTCGTTTTGAGCTGCAGTCACTCCATACAAGATCATATCATCTTATATAGCTAATACTGGATCTGATTATTGTTTAAAATGAGTTCATTGCTTGATCATAGCACGTCACTGTTAAAAGTTTATAAGCACAATAAAGGATAGGATTCACTTGCCTTATGGTATTCCACTTGAATCTCCAGAAGTTCACTTTAATCTCATAGTTTCTGTATGGCATCCACCTGCTCTGCAGATGTGTCCTACACTTTCTGCATGTCTGGAGTGACCATTGCAACTGTTGAGCTGTCAGCTGCATCCCACTGTAAACATTGAGAAACATTTTCTATGAACCACTTCTGCTCCTGACGTAGTCTGAACGACAGCTTGGGTTCAGGATTTTGACAAGAACTAAATGACTCTGTTGAAGGTAATGCAGCCATTCCTTAACTTTGGCTTTTAGAAGTGTGTTAATATTTTACATTCATCAAGGCATTGTGTTGGCCAGACCACAGAGTAGAGGGGAAAGGGAATAAGCTGAAGAGTTCACTATGATGTAGAGGCAAAACACATGCAAAAATCACTGCAGCTAAATTTGAAGTGTCTGGAAATTATGCTTTACACTGCTGGCCTTTCTCAAATTCTCACAATTTTTTGTTACTGTTCTTAGTTTTAAATACTTTGTGTTTGGTCTCAGATTGTGACTGAAACATAATGCATTTCCTGTAGATTCAAATTACTTCTGTACAGATCTAGTTCATGTGAGTCTAGATATTCCTGTCCATTTAGAATATGAGCAGTTTCAATGTATATTTCACAACTTCTCTTATAATTTGTAGATATTTTTAGGGACCCTTTTCTAATAGGCAGCTTTATATTACAGAAGTTAATGTACAATTCATAAATAAAGGTGGTCACTGAAATGTTAACATTATCTCTTATGGTATTGTTTTTGTTTAAAAAGGAGTATATGAACATTTCATGGACAGTTCTTCACCTTTTAGGTATTTACATAGCTTGTCAAATTGTTAAGGAAAGGTTATTACACTTGTTTGATTACAGGTTTTTGTTTTGACAAGACAGGTATGACAACTGTCTTTGGTTTTAGCACATGCACACCCTACACACTCCCAGTCCTGACAGGACTAAAGAACTGGTACCCTGTCAGCAGAGCAGAGAAATGTAAAAATCAGTTTCCCAGAGAGTATACTCTGCTATCTAATTTGCATAACAATGCTGTTTGTATATGATTAACAAATACTTAGTCTGGTCTGAGAGCATGCTCAAAAAACAACAGGTTGTGGTGGGAACTATACAGAAAACACTACTTGAGGCAAGGCAGGGAAAAAAAGGTACTGTTAATTTTTGTTGTAATGTTTTGATTAAAGAAGATCAGCATGAAAGCAGGTGTTAAGTAATCCAAATTAGACAGCCTTCCTTCTTCCCACCCTAGAAAGGTCTGTCAAGTCCCTGCTATTTGGGAAGCTGGAAAACCACGTCTCTGTTAGAAGTGGAAGGGTGGCACTGCTTGACTTAAAGCATTTCCCCATCTCTAGAATTTTTCTGCTTGGTTTTAAGAAGTCATGACATAGCCAATTAGATGGCCAATTTTCATGCCAGAAGTTAGTCCTCCCCTTAACAAGTCAATTAAAATATACATCCCTACCTTAGCTTTCCTTCCAGGTAGTCTATTTATAGCTATCCATCTCATTGTCATTACTAGAGGCATAATTGATCTTTTGTCCCGTTTTGAAGTTTGTATGCACCTGTCTTACAGGTTTGTAGCAAAATCAATTATCCCTCTGGCTACAGATACGTCTTGGTACTTCATTAGAAGTTTGTCAGTGCAGGCAGAGTCCTGCGTGCCAGAGTGACACCAGGTGATGAGCAGGGCAGTCAGAGCAGCTTGCATGCTCATGCGTGTGCCTGATGTCACATTGATGTGGTCACTGACTGGGTTCTCAGCAGGTCTGGTCACAAAACCCAAAAACCTACCAACCAACCAAAAAAACCCGCTTCAGCCGAGTTCATTTAAGGAGGAGACTGAAATAGAGATTAATTTGAAAATAGTATGCTTGGACTTTCCTGTTTCCACAAGTACATAATAGATTAGCAGTTCAGTAAGATAAGTGATTCTTATGTGACTAAAAAGACTATTTTGCATGTAGCATTTATGTAATTTTTCTGTAATTCAATTCCTATGATTGATGCGGAATTTGATGAGTTCAGTAAGTTACATGAATTTCATCCTAACTTTGTCCTCATGAGAAACCAAAAAACTGCTCTTTTGGCCAGTTATGATCAAGAATTTTGTTATGTGTGAAATCATTATTAGTGTCTAACTATAGACTTTAGTGGCCTTTATGCCCTTTTGGCTGAAAAGAATACCTAAAAACAGCAGTTGTAGATCAGAAGTCCTTGTATGGAGGTAGTGTGATGTAATCCTTCAAAATTAATTTTATCTCAGATCATAAAATAAAAATCGCTTACACATTCCTTCATTTTTAAAAACTGAAATATATTTTTAAAATTGCAGAATCCTAAACAATTGTGACTGTTCAATTGTGAAAGTACACTAAATCCTGAAATTTACTGTTGTTCTGGTTTTCTGTCTGTAATTTTTGACAGTGTTGTTTGTTACAAATGGTAGAGTTTTATATTTAAATATATTCAACACTTGGTCCAAATTGTATGAGTTTGTAGCATGATTTAAGCTACATCATGATCTCATTACTTCTCATTAATTGTCAAATTACCTAAAATTGCTCTTCATATAACCTACTTGTCCTTTTATGTAAATGTTTTAAGTTTGTATGTCAATGTGTGGAACACAAGCAGATAGACGAATTTCTCCAGCTTCCGAAATGTGAAGTATTTTTCTTCTCCTCTCGAAAAATTACACGATAGAAAAACCCAGGATAAAGCTCCCACATCCTTTGCAAAGCTGGGCTGTCGGGTCATGCGCAGAGCACAGCCAAGCAGTGAGACTGGGATTGTATTGACAAGAACAAGATGAATGGCCCCCTGGAGACTGTGGGGTTTGTATGCTCGTTTCCACCACCTTTTCATCCTTTTGTACCCCCTTTCAGTTCATATGCAGATTAACTCAAACCAAGTCCACACTAAATACTCTTTTTCACTTCAGTTTTGGAAGGTAGGTGGAGGATCTAAATATTTATGAGGCTTTTTTCCTCTGGTTTATGATGCACTCTTGTTGAATGTTGAGGAATTACGTTAATGAATGCATGCCTGCACACACAGACACAGAAACCAGGCAAAAGGAAAAAAACCACACAAAGCATTGTCAGCTCTAATGTCAGCGCTTACTAAAACAGTTCCCATTAAAAAAAAAAAAAAGGAAAGAGATTTAAAATCCATTGCCAGGAGAAAAATAAATTGTATGGCTGAGCACAAAAGAAAAGAACAAAGTTTCATCTTTGCTTTCCTCAGCTGTAAATGAAACTCCTGTTTCAGTTCTGAATAAAATTGAAATAAAACATGTTAATTGAAAAATGAAAGCTTGTCTAAAGTCTTAACTGGATTTGTGTTTTCAGTAATGAAGAAAAGACAAAGCTTTAGTTCTGTACAAGTTCCCTTTAACATCAGTAGTAATAAACATATTTTTTTTGTGTGTGATATGAGATGCAGTTAAGCATACTTTAACTAGACTTACAAGTCAGATAATTAAATAGCACTGGTTTTGCCATGATTTTGCTAAGTTTAGTACCCTTATTCAGGAGGGTTTTTATGAGACTGAGGGTTTTTATGAAAATTGAACTGACTTTTTCTTTATTAAGTAGAATATACTGAGATTATAGCCAGATAGAATATTAATTTATTTTCAGAATGGTTAGTTCAAAACTAACTTAAGGAACATGCTTTTTATAGATAGCATTAAAATACTAGTGCTGAAATATGGGCATATTAATTCTTTTAATACTGTTTTGTCAGAAAGAGTCCACTCCTCAAATTTTAATCATCTCTGCCTTCCATTCACCCCTTTTTATTCCCCAATACACACAGCTGTGCCAGTCAGGCCCACAGCTCACACAAGTGACACAGTAAGTTCTTTTGCATTCAGGAACCAGAACATGAGATTTTAGAATGTGCTTTTGTGCTATCATTTAGAAACCTAATGAAGCAATTGCAAAATATTATGTCACTGTCTAGGCTCAGTTTTTCATGTTAATAATATGCATATCTGATGTTCATAAAACAGTGCCCTAATAAATATGTTTATCTTTTTATTGTACTTCATTTTCAAGGTATTCCATTTCATATGTAATTATATCCAGTAAAGCCATCTGTATTTCATTTGTTCCAAAGTTATTGTTTATGATCTTAAAATACTGATTTTGCAATTTTTAATTACTTTGCCTGTGATACTCAAGGGTTAAAGTGAAACAACTCTGTTTAGCAGATCCCAAAACAGTAAAGCTGTATATGATGTAATAAAAAATGAGTATTTAACAACTGAAATTGCATCACTTTTGTTTAATCTTTCATCCTTTAGCTTAGATCTCGCTCCCCTTTTTTTTTTTCTGTAAGTCTACATAGCCAGTTGTGACCACAGATACAATATTAGATATTGCTGAAGTACTTAAACTCCTTAAATGTGAACAAAAAAAATCTCAATCTTGTCTCTTGACTGGGAAGATTTGAAACTTAACGTGGACTCATCCATCCTGGGCAAATTGAAGCACTTACGTGTTACGTTAGCGAAACATACTTGCTCACTCATATAATGACATGCCTCTTTTTATCTGAGGGTGGATTTGCAGGTATGGGAAGCAGGACTTCCTTCTACATACACATGTACAGCACACAGTGGATTATAGGCGAGTGAAAAAAATGCATCAAGCTGGTAAATGTTGGAAGAAAAGAGCACCAGGGAGATGAGATACTTGAATAGAAGGAAGAAGGGTGATGCAGGGGTAGAGGCAGGCATAGTGAAAAGCTTTTATATCGAGGACAGTAAGAAAAAAACAAAGTTGAGAGAGCCCTTGGCTTGAGTGAAGGGTTTGGGGATTCCCTTTAAGCTATTAACATTCCCAAAGAGGAGAGAAGAAATAGCATACCAGGCAATGTCCTGGAAAGTAGTTTTTTGGGGATAAGGGTGAGTGAACTACAGGCCTAAGTCAGGGGGCAGACATGTCAGAGTAAAAGGCTTTCATTTACAATACCAAATAGAGTACACCCCACCTCCCTAAAAAAAAAAAAAAAAAATAATCCCCAAAGCCAAAGGGTTGAAGCCCACAGGAGTGCCATGGTAATGATGAGGAAAGCAATTATCTGCACTTTTCCCAAAGTAAATGGCACAGGAAAATTCAAGAATTTACAAAGATCACAAGCCTGAGCTAGGCATTGTACACATGTGCCTGTCAGCTGCACCTCAGTCCAGCATGCTGATGTGAAGGACGAGCTGCCTTCTCCAGGCCCAGAGGTTCATGTGAAAAGGGACCCAGTGAGGAGCCAGAAAGTCCTGTCTAAACGGGACTTGTGGCCTGTGCACTAGCTAGCTCACGTTCTTTAAATAGAATATAGGACATAAATTAGTTACCTAAGATGAGCGCTTCGCTTCTTACTCTGAAACCAATTTGCATCCACACATTTCTAACCTATTAGGATAAGCTCTGCTTCCAGAAAATGAAAATGCGCAAATGCAACTGCACAAATAAACATTAATGCTTTCGGTGGATTCTTAAAGGCAAAACCATGAACATACCTAGTGATCTCCTGCCTCAGGAAGTTTTGCTTCAGCCAAGGGAGGAGCACATTCTTCACTCTCCTGATCAGAGTCCCACAATGGATCCAGACTTTAGGTCCCAGTGCAAAATCCTAACTCCTGGGGTAAAAAAAAAAAAGGAAAAAAAAAAACAGTCGTGGAACTGATTATAAGGACCCAAATCACAGTGCTGTCAGGATTACCAAACAGGTTAGGATTTCCAACAACAGAAGCTCCCCTTTAGTTGTTTGTACTCACTTCCCATTTTTTACAGGTTTTCCACTGAATTTGCTGAAATTTAGAAATCACAAGATATGTAAGGATTTAAAAAAAAAAAAAAAACCCAGACAACACTGGAAACACACATCTGAAATTTGCAGGTAAGTTCTTTCAATACCCAACTTTTGCAGTGAAAATTAAAAATTAGCAATATTCCTTTTTGCTAAGGCTGGTTCTAAAGCATTGTGACATTATATCTGAAGGCAGTGGGGTGCAGCTATGTGTTTTCAAGAAAGTACTTTCATGAGTCCAGTTAATCTCAAGGCTGGGATCTTTCCAAATGGCATCCTGTATAAATTTGCCTTTTTTTTTTTTTCCCCAAAAAGAAATTTCCTACAGCTGAATCACAGCGTTCTAAATAGAGTCTGCCACCTGTCTAAGCTATGAGCAGTCTAGCTGTTTCCATACCAGTGTAACAGAGTCATCTCACAGAAGGTGTATCCCCACGGACAGCTCTGAACTGAAAGGGAATCTGAAAGGCAATTTTTTAGGGGGGTTTGATATACATTCTTACAGTATTTGTCTTTAGTGCCTAAACAACTGAATTAGGTGCAAAACACAAAAATTCTGTCTCCTGTACTCACAGATGCTTCAATTTCTCCTTAGAGATAGACGCAGAGCTCTTAGCAGACAGAAAGGTACAAGTGCTGAAGCCACAATTACCAAAGTACTTAGTCGTCCAACATATGTGCTAAGACAAGTTTCTCAAAAGAGAAGTCTACAAAAAGACCCCAACAAAGCAGGTCTGCAAATTTTCTCAAGTTGTTATGGATGATGCATGCTTTTTTCTTAACTTCTCATATACAGAGGCAATGTTCAAATTCATAAACATAGTTCTATTAGGACTCTCCTGCCAATCTAGTTTCCAGAAATATCCTTCAGACACTTAACCTTCCTTAATTAATTGATGAGGGAACCTGAGCCTACCTCTGGACAAAAAGATTTATTACCTTGGACACAGAACTCCTTGAGGACTTAAGTGTCATAACATAAAGGCTGCGAGATGCTAGTAGAGTAAAACAGAACTCCATTCCTCCCTCTTACACAAATCAACTCCAGATTTCTTCACAAATCATCAAGAGGTTTGTTGTTCTTCTTCAGTCAAAACAGCTTCCAATATCAAGAAGTGCTGACCTAGGAAGGAGGAAAATGGATTTGAGAAGGTTTTATTCTCCAAGCACAGTATTGTTCTTATTCTGCTTTCTCCTGTTTGAATTTTTCTTTGTGAAAGGGGAAGGGCAGAAGAAGAGGCTTCTGTTTGATAGCTGTTTTCTTACTTGTTACTTTTGCCAGCAGAATCTGCACACTTTATAAATACAGAGTGATTAATTGAAAATCAAAAGATGGTACAGGCAAAAGTTGCAGACTTATTTGAAGGAGAACACAGAGTAAACTGAGGAGCTTGTACTGTTATTTCAAGAATAAATATTCAGTTTCAGAGCATAATAATTTGCCTCCACTGAATTTCTGACATTTTTTAAGCAATAACCATTGTTAATTTGTAAAAGTGTGAGAATTTTTTGTTTTTAAATCTATTGAATATCAGGAATTAAATAAATGAAGGAAGTTTACAGAAACCTCAAGCATCATTTATTCCTAAACATCACTTAGTGTTCGTCAACTGTGTGGACTGAATTAATTTGCCTAAGTTCACAAATATAAATGCTTATAAGTTGAGTATTAGTTACATGATCTAATTCGGGTGCATTCTAAAAGTTTGTTACTGAATCTGTTATCTTTAGCTTTTTTCATTTGTCAAAACAGAAAAGAAATGGCAAAGCTGGAAACTAATCAATTAATATTTTGTGATATTTGAGAAAGATAAAAGGGCTTGTTTTGTTCTTTAAACACTGCCTTAGTCAATTTACTAGAGTGATTTTTAAGAATAATGTAATATAAATAAGGGTAATGATCTAGAAAGGCACTGAAATGAGACAAAACAAATCTGAATTTAATGTCAACTTTTGATACAGATTTTTTGTCTGCATCTCATCTAAAAAGTCAAACAAGCAGAATCAGGACCAAGCTGTTGCCTTTATGCTGCTCACCCTGGGCTGGCCGTGTTTGCACTGTTGAGATTTCATCCAACACAGCCAGGCAACTTCTCGAGCAGTGCTTGGCAAGGCTTTGGGAAAGTGCTAGTTAGCCTTGGGGGAAAACTGTCCCGGGACTCTTCTGACACCGGAACAGCACTGACACTGGGATGCACTGAGATGCATTCCCTGGCACTGCAGAATTTCTCAGTGCACATGTAATCCCCAGGAGCTTGATCAGACCAGGGGACTGTTCTATTGGTAAGTGCCCCATTAGTGGGAAATAACTATTTTTCCTTTCTTCCTCTTCTTATCTGCCACATCTATTTGGACCATGGTATCACTGGTAAAAATAATCTCTCTATTAAGTGTTAAACATCTATTACAGTCAAATCATAGCTTTAATTTGAAGCTATTACATAGTATATTAATTAGAATACCAACTAAAAGATTGCCAAAATTTAGAAAACTTAGATAAAAGAAAAGGAAATCTTTGCCTCCCCACATATATATAGATCTCTGTAAGTGTGAATCTGTCAGTATACTAATATACAGTACATGTGTATATGTATATTTTTACATATACCATGCAAAAGAATTCTGCATTACTGCGTCCCTCTGCCAGCAGAATTAAGATAACAATCTATTACAGATCTTTTTGACAGAGATGTTATAGTTAGCTAGATAAGCTTATTCTTGCATTATGAATGACTCCTCCAAAAACCTGGACATATTTCCACATAGGCATATATGATACTTCACTCAAAAATGACAGTATTTCACAGAGAAAACAAAGGTAGCTAGTCTCTTTTTGATAATATTTTAAATTATCATTTAAGATCAAGTTACATACCATATCATTTAAATTATGACACCAGAAAAAACTACTTATGAAGGATGAACTTAAGCACAGAGATGAGGGACAGCACAAGAAAAGTAGAACCCATGCCTGGGACAGGTGTTTTAATGGCTACACACTTGACCGTGAATTTCCTTCTGACACTGGTAGCTGTACATGAAACAAGAAATGTAGTAAAGAAAACAGCAAAGGACAACAGTACATGCATAAAGAGGGACCTTGTACAACAGTATAAGACAAAGAAAACCAACCTTGTAAATTGGAAACCAGGAATTCAGAAACCTGTAAATGTTTTTCTTTTCTTCTAGTAATCATAGTTCCAAGTAAGATTGGGTGAAATAGCCATGAAATATGCTAAGTAGCCGTCTAATCACACTTCAAAATGGCAATCTACAAACACTCCAGACTTCTTTTGGATTTGCTAGCTCCATCAAGAATGTGCATTTAGTACCACTGCCAACATTTCCAGGAATAAATGTATTAAAGAAATATTACAGTGTGTGGCAGAATTTCCCCTAGTGATGGTAAATGATGTGACTTTGCAAACTGATACAGAATCTCCTCCCTTGGTCCAGGGAAAGGAGCAAAAAATAAGTGATTGAGCCAAGCACTTATTTAGGCCCTTCAGACCTGATTAAAATCAAATTGCAGGAAACATTTACTTTAATATAAAATATGCAGAGCAACACAACCTTAATTAGATACACACATCTCTCAAGATATCAATAAATGTTTCCTTTTTGATAAGTCTGATTTAATAGACTGTAATAACAGGAATGTTTCTGAAACATCATTCAAGGAAGTGAGAGAAATATAAACAAGTTCAAACATTTAAAACTCAACACCAATTAGCAGACCATTCTTTTCAAATGAAATCTGAATTTCAAGTTTATTTAGCTTCAGTCAAGCACAATGAAGGCTTTGTTTTTAGAATAATTGGTTTTGAGACTTGAGAAACTGCTTCTGGGTGTTGGTATCTTTGTTCACAGAAGGCTACATAAGCACCAAAATGTGTTGGATGCTTTAAGTTTTAGCAGTGAATTAAAAAATAAATTTGAAGACAGACCTCTCCACCTGAAGACGCCTTGTGTCTGTTCTTACCTTTGCATGAAACTGAGAGGTCAGAAATGGGATCTTGCCTTGTGCAGCTGCCCGGTAACAACAGCACCGTGTTCAGCCTGACCATGTGAGTTCTCAGCTGGGTTAGCACCTTACGGAGCCTTGAAGCAAGAAATGCACAGCTCACACTCTTAGCAATTTCAAGCAAAGACTTCTGTGTCCATTCACAGAAGCACTTGCACTCCCTTTTGGCCATTTACACCACAGAAAAGCTTTTGCAGTTTGCTTGACACTCCAAGAACAATACTCCAGTATCTCTTCTCGTCAAGGTTTCTGTTCCAATTCAGACACGGAGTGTTTGATTTGTGTTGAACGTTGACTTGCTGGTTGTATTTCAGAGGTGATGACAGAAAGAAAAACTGTCACAAAGAAAGACCTGCAGGAAGAAATAAGGACTCAGTGTGTCTCCAAGCACAGGAGAGGGGTGGGGGGAGGATTTGTGTCTGGAGTCAGTAACGGGTGCGAAATAACGTAGTGACCTGATCCTTAAATCTCACATCATACCAGGACTGTTCTGTGAAGTAGCCCAGGGCTGCAGAATGAGGAGATCTCTTTACTCTAAAATTATTTTCTTGCCAGCAAGGAAGGTGAGAATGAGCATTCCTACATGAGTGAAATCTGTGAGAACACTCACCTGCATCTGTACTGATATTACTCGATTTTCTCAGAATGGTTTCCTGAGTACTGGTGGGCTGTCCTGTGTGAAAGTGAATGGCCTCAGTTATTCTGCTGTCATGGAATGTGAAGCAAACAATTACTTTTGGTCAAGTTCTTGTAATTCAGAAGTAAGAATATTTGAGCATAAATTCAATAGTGTATTTATACTGCAGTCAGTTCATGAAACCAGGTAACACTGTTTTTTAAACGAGAGAGAAGATTCAAGCTCGCCTGACATCAATGGATAACTTGATTCAGTGATGCCAGGACAATGATTAAATTTACAATATCCCCTTAAAAGGGGCTTTTCTTTAAAAAAAAAAAATAGAAAAGAAAAATTTAAAATATTTTTAATTCCAAAGATTGTATTTGGAAGGTTTTAAAATTGTGTCTGATATATATCACAGAAAGGACAGATATTTCATCTGTATTATTGTTTGTTACTTCAGATATTTAAACACGCTGAAAGAAAAGACTCCAGAATAAGCAGCAGTAAAAATCATAGAACATAAAACACCAAAAAACTTCACAATATCATTAAGAGCAAATAAACTGATTCTCAAACTCAGAATTTTGTATTTCTTCACAACATGATTACCTTTTTTTAAGATACATAAAGTCAAAAACATAAAACACTTTTTAAAAAGTTAACAAATAGGCATATATGAACTGAGACATTCAAATATATTATGAAAAAAGATAAAGGAATTTTTTAATATACTGCTGTATTACTGGTTATACCACATCAAACAAAAACCTGCATTTTAGCAATGGTTTTGCTGCATTAACATGAGTGGAAGTGCCCACCCAGCCTGTCACAGCGTGCTCAGTGAAAGAGGCTGGATACTGCGTGATGTCCTAGCAGGTAACCCCTTTTAAATATTTCCATGTGGTGCTGGACTATGTGCATAATTCCCTCCAATCCACTAGAATGCCGAAGTGGCCAATGCATAATGAAGCCTTTGATGATGAAGGAGGATAGTGGAAGAAAGAGGCTCTGACTCAGGTGCTTCTCTCTCCTGGTCTCTATCCTTCATAAATCGTGAGGGGAAAAGGCTTGGTTGATGGAAAGCTTTTTTTCTCAAAGGTAAATGAAAAAAAAAAGGAACACGCAGTGAAGACATTCCCCAGGATCAAAACATACAGAGGTTTCATCTGCATCTTCCCCTGCCACCACCCCAACCCAAACAAGTCTTCCAAAATTTATAAACCACTGAGATGACTTTACCACTTCTCAGAGAAAACCTCAGTCTCAGCAGATGGGAAGTAGGTATTTTTTTATTTGCTGCCAGAAAAACCTAAGTATTCATTGGAACCTGTGATTCACTTCAGGAAAAAGAGAGTGAAGTGCAAACAGAAAGAAAGGAGCAAACTAATGCTGTGAGTGCCAGATCACCTGCAGAAGAAAGCCTTCCCCGAAACAAGTAGGGAAATGTTCAGCAGTGCCTATGGGAATCAGGAGCTGTAGAGAGAAGGAGAGGACTTAGCAGACAGCTTTGGTGCCTCTCAGCCTCGGCAGCAGCAAAAATGTAACATGAGAGTAGAAAAATGCAAAGAACTAGAGCAAAGAACAAAATGAACCCAAGAGGAATTCAGAGGGTGGTGGCGAAGGACACTTGTCGTGAATGGGACAGAGCAGCCACAGTAAGGAGGTGATAAACAGGGTGCCAGAGGCATGACGGCATGTGCTGTGGAAAATAAAGTTTGCAACTGCAGACATTTTAAGAATGCATTCATTCACTGAATACAGTTCAAAGCACACGATGTCTTGAGAGCCAGGGAACTGTGCCTCCTTGAAAAGTTAACTCACTTTGTCTTTAAAAGTTACTTTTTTTGTACGTTTGACCCTACTCTTATACACATCACTGAAACTTTCTCCCTGCTTTGCCTCTGCTGTGCTAAGTAGAAAAGTTTTATAAATTTCCATATTATTTTTTTTTAGTGTGCTTCCATTACTAGCAAATCTATAAATAAACTCTGGGAGATTGGGTACTGCACATAGATTAGGATATGTCACTAAAAGCAATGGTAACCCTCTATCCTCTGCTACTGCTTTGCTTATTATATTGCATAGATAATCTACTAGACCTAGTGGTCTCTGTTCTCCCACCTACAAATGATATATTTCCTCCTTTTTCCAATGCTTCTGTTCCTTCTTCTGTCCCCAAAATGCATATCCCATCTTTAAGTTCCTTTTTTCCCTTACCCTAATCTTCCACTGCTGTGCTTACCTCCAAAATAGACATACCTCGTCCTTAGCTTTCCTTAACTTGAATTTACCACTTCTTCACAGTTCAACTTCTCACCTTCCATCTGCCTCTAATTTCCAGATGATGCCTTTAAAGCCTTTCACGTGGCTACATCTTCCTTGTTCCTTTCACCTGCTACTCCAACTTCAGTAATGCACACAATTAAATCTACTCAGTTTGTTGTTCTGCTACAGCTCTTTCCATCTGTCTCACAACTCCTGACTTTCTAGGCTTTCTGCATCATTTCTTTCCTGCCTAATTACCCAGGCTTGTCCTGTGATGTCGCTCTCCCTGAGCTGTGTTAGTTCAGTCAGCTTCCATGTGCCACATGTCCCCTTGTCCTGCGTTAATATCCACCCTTTTCTCATGGCTGGTACTATTGAAATGAATATTTTGACACAACCAATGTTATAGAATTTCCACTTTCTATTTTGCTGTGTTGTGCAAGGGTTTCAGTTAGCCTGTAAGCTTGTCAGGACAAGGATCTTTCTTGCCTAAACTATAAAGGACCTTTTAAGCACATAACAAATGCAGAGATTTTGGCATCATCTTATTTCCAGAGGCCTTATTTTGTTGAAAGTAGAGCTAGTGCTTCCTCTCCTCCCCCATCTTCTGTTTGCTGTCTCTCCAATCCATTTGGATCTCCAGGCATAAACACGATTTCACCAGAATTGTTTTACAGCTCTGTAAAATTGCATCAGACCCAAAGAAATGTGGAGGTTTCTGGGGTGACTGTTTCTGCCTGTTACAGTAATACAGCCTGCTGGCTGCTGTGTTGTAGCACACCAACAATCTAAGTCCACATTTTACTGCAGCTACCTCTACAGAGTATAGCTAATGGAGAAGTAAGGAGTACAAAATAAGAAAAATATATGCCTCATGTTATCCTTCCACAAACCCATTTTTATCTTTCCTACAATTAAAATTACATTTTACTGTCTTGACTTGTATTTTGGGTGTTACTCAACTAAATCTTGTTACAAAATTCTGTCTTTGTATCACAGACCAGAAGAACAATTAAACTGAGTAATGTCAGTCACATTATGAAATGGCACCTTCACTTTCTGCCTTTCATTCCACTATTCAGTAAAGTCTGTATCTTGCTCTACCAAATACTGAGAGAAGGAGTTCAGTGCAGCATCTACATAAGCAAGGATTAGGGGTGTAGTTTGTATAAACATTGCATAGCATTGTAAAATGGAGGCATAATTTAAATAACTTGGAAAATTTCTTTCAAGGCATACAGTACATTTGGGCAATCAATTTTTTCTGCCAATATTTCTGCAAAAAGTTAAATTGCTGATTATTACATCCTTTTCAGTGCATTAAATGGAATCCTGATCCCATATTCAGTTTCTCTAGTTTTCCAGTAACACTGCTCAAATATCTCTCCCAACTACATTCACATTACTCCACAAGAACAGATGGAGTTTATGCACTACTGGCTTTTTTTTTTCTTTCCTATAACAAATCGAAATGAGCAGCCAGACAAGACAGAAATTTGCTGAAATTCTGAATTATTTCTGCAAGTTTAAAGACTTTTAAAGTTATCATTCATTGATTATATAACATCCATGCTCACCAGCATCTGTTGGTTGCATACGAGAGTTTAGCCAAACTCCTTTTCTTATACTACCGCAGAAAATAAGACACAAGTACCTAACTTGATCACAAGAGAAATGCTGCAGCAGCTGTTTGCAGGAAGAGCTCTCTGCCCCTTCTGAACTGGGGCAGAAGCAACCAGTAAGAGACAATGATCGTCTCATGCACACCAAGAACTCAGTAAAGTCAAATCTTCCCATCTGGGCACAAACAAGGGGAGTTATGGCTGAGATTCAGCTCTGGCAACTTACAGGAAGATTATGAACAGTTCATAATAAGCAGGAGTTTTTCTGGCAGCTGTTTCATGTGTTTATGCAGAGAATCTATCCATTTGGAAAAACTGCAGACCAGGTATATTTAAGGCTCCTGAAATTCATAGATTTATTCCTAATCTTTGGAAGATGTGCTTATACATCACAGATCTTCTTTAGCAGAATCCCAGCCATCAGATTTCTGCTTCCTAGCTCAGCTGCTTGTTTCAGTCCATTCAGGTCTATGAACACTGGAAAAGATGAATAAATTCTGGCTTATATTCTTTCCTTTTCCTGACTATCAAGAGTTCAAACCCAACCATTAAATGTGCAACATTTGCTTAATGGCATGCTTTGTTAAGGAGCACTGTTTGGTCCTTTTGAAAACACAGGAAAACAACTTAAAAAAATTTAGGAAAATTACTCTGACTCATTCAGTTTGTTTCCTTTTTTCCTACCGTGATGAAACACTGAGCTGTAGGAACGGAGGCTTGCAGGAAGCACAAGGGAATTCTTGTCACCATTAAATGTATCACTATGTTGTGCTATTTTTCTTCCCCAGGGTTAGAATTACCAGTCTCTTAGGTTGCTCTCCCCTAAAGGTGGAAGAAATGAACATACTAAAGACAAGAAAATAGCAAAGACAAGAAAATATCTATCACTAGGAAAAAAAAAAATCCCACTACTCCAAACAGCAGAAAGATAGACAGCCATTACTTTAAATCAGTAAAGGACCTCTTGTCTTCACTCTTTCTGGGTTTTCTATCCTGAGTTGAGAGCACATTCCTGCAGTTCAAAACTTGGCACACTTTTCCCTTTCTTATCCATGCTGCCACCTTCAGATATCTTCTCTTTTCTACTCTTGTCCGAGTCTAGTCCTGGCTTTGAACTTCCTAAGTATCCCATCTTTATTTTTAAAAAGCTTTCCTTATATGAATTTCAAGCTCTCTAATCAATTAACATAATAAAGTCCAAGTCGCATAGACTGGTTTTCAACTAGCACTTAAATCAAAGTTCACTATTTCTGTTTCAGACCTGAAATTCAAAAACGCTTTTCCAAAAATATCATTTGGTCTAGTAAAAGAGATTTATTTCCTCTCTCTTGAAAGGAGCTATTCTTTTGTGAACACTACCACCAGTGTGCTCTTGGACCCAGCTTTTGTATGCTGCTGTCCTGTGCTATATATTGTATTTCTCTGATTTACATCATGTATTACTCAAGGCCAACACCTTGACCAGTATAAGAATTTTTTCAAGGATGCTCCACAAATAACAGTACTGTAGGAAATCAGTTTTGTCCACGCTTTGCTAAATTCTGGTACAGCATTTTGTTTATTAATTGTACAGTAGTGGCTTGTTTAGGACTAGCCTGATCCAAAAAGCACATTCAAAGTTTGAGCCTAGATTTTAGAAAAACCCCAAAGTTCAAGACAGACTGCAGAGTTTGGGTGCAGGTTTGTATTTTCACACTCCCCACCACACTGTAGCTCCTACAATGCAGTACAACAGGATTAATGGCTTAATTTCCAGCCAATTTATTTTCTAATTCCATCTGGCTTTGTTTTATTCTTTCACAATCCAATGACTTTGTGGACACTGCAAGACAGGAGTAAGTCACATACACAATGTTGTGTTTGGATGCTGCAATATATTACAGAATTCAAACAGAAATAGAAAATGGCAAATCATGTGCAAAAGTCATCTCATAACTTTGCCAAGGCATTCTGGGTTTCTCTCAGGCTGTGTAGGATTTTATTCAAACTGTTGCAGAATATGCATCAATACTTTTTGTTTTAAATTATGAACATGGTCTGCTTGAAATAATGTTCCTTTTTCAATATAAACAAACCACGCCTCTATACCTTCTATATTTAATCCATTGTAGCAAGTAAGGAGGATGGAGAGAGATTAGAGAAAATTTGCTCAGCTTCTGTTTCTTGACTTCCAAGATCTTCCAAGGTCTTTTACAAATGAATGGGGGAAAAAAAAAAAAAAAAAGAAAGTCTTTGTATGTAGAATCTGCTGGGTGCTAATTTGACATGGCAATGAGATGAAAGTTGGATTCATGCTAGTTTCAACATCAGAGGATTGGAATGCAGCCTACTTAGCATAGAAGTCAAACAATTCACTGGCAATAGATTGCTTTCCACTTCTAGATCTGCTAAATAAATAGAAAACTAATTAACAGTGTAGTATGGCAGATGTAGCAGGCTTGAATTTCATTAGAGCACTGGCTGAGAACTGAAAGAGTCATGAAGTCATTGTATGTCCTAGTGTGTAATGAATCTTTCTTACTGTCTTTTCCGTGGGACAAACAAGATATTATTTATGTGCCCTCCACATAAGAATTTCCCGATACATTTCCACTTAAAATAAGAATCAAAGTCTAAGCCCTTGAAATTATGCAAGTATTCTTTTCAGTTCCCATAAAATAGCTTTCATTCCATAACAGTAGCATCACGTTTTTTTGCCGTGTGCATTTTGGTTCAGCTACTTAAAGCTTATTAAATATGTTTTTTACAGGGCATTTTTGGGTTTCATTATCTATGCTTCTTTTTCCCTGATGAAAAGTGATAATAGGTTGTATTTCCTGTAGTGTTAAGAACAGGGATCACACAAAGGAATAGCTATACTCCCATTCTGAAAGGAAAAAAAGTTAAGGCATTTATTTTTAGACTTTTCCCCATAAACACACATTAAACTGAACTTTCTATATCCAGAATTGCATAACCAGATTTGGCAGTATTAATTAACAATAAAAGTAGTGTTTTGCCCCATAAGAATCAATAAGATAATTATGTTACTTAGGAAATGGTAGTCATATGATTTTGCTTTCAGTGTATAATGAATAACATTAAGTTCTGTGCAACAAAAAGGTTTTACAAACCAAGCCCTAGGACCTGTCTGAAATTCTTCCAGGAAAGCCTGATTGAAGTCCTGTAGCCACTACCTGATTTTACTAACTTTTAGGGGTATGTATATATACTTGCAAACACATACTCATTTCATCAAGTACATTCATTGTTAAACAGTATACTCCCAGGACATAGGTTTGGGCTGGCATGCAGGAAATACCAGGACCATTTCTGTATTTTAGTATTTGGGCCTTGGAACACTTTTGCCACACTCCAATAGCTTCATTCTTAGGCAAAAAATGAATTAAATGTCTTTCAAGTGTCCATTATAAAGCTAAGTGCTGTACATAAATATGCATGAGAGGTCATTATTGCAAGAGATGATTCTTAAGAGGTTCAAGTGTCTCTTACTAAGATTTTCCTTCTTGCTCTATGGCAGTAAAGTGAGTGTTTCAAAGGTGTAGTTGCATCTCTAGAATCTGATTTCGGTGTTTTGGCTTCTACGCCTTATGCTTTCTTGTGGGGCCTCCCAGTGATCGAACACACAACTCCCAGGTATCCCCAACGGTGGGTTGCTAAGACTGTACACTGGAAACTTACAGGGATGGAAGTACATCTTAGGGATTTTCTGCACCAGGGGCCTCGCAGGGATCTCTATCAGTCCCTGGGAAGAGCAATCCCTGCCAGCAGACAGGTAGATCAGGTGTGCTCCACAGCCTTTGCTTTCAGTCTCCGCAGAAGCCTTGGATGAAGTCTCAGGGAAATGCCTTGGATCCTCCTTTCCGCAGCACGCAGCTGCCGGCCTGCTGCGCCCCACGGCCCCCGGGCCATGCGGGCAGTGTCCATCCTGCTCTCGGCCACTGCAGGAGTGGGCATGGCCGCCCTGCTCACCACCACCTTTCCAGAACAATGGGGAAGTGCAGCGCAATGGGCAAGGCGTGGAAAGTGAAAGAGCAATCGTGGGTGTGATAGCAAAGCAGAGGAATGTAAACACACACACTCCAGGTACCTTTGGATTTCAGTCTGTTCTTTGACAAGGCAAAATCCAGAGAAGATCATGCACTGAGTGTATTTAGACATGTCTATAGCCTGCTGGGGATTTTTCCAGCATTGCTAAACATTTGCATCTCCCAGCAATTACTGTGGGAGCTGCATACAGTCAGCATCTGTCTCCAAATCGTGGGGTAGACTCCTATCAAACACTATTTTCAGCAGTTCTTTTGTGCACAGGATACCTACAGTGACAGCAGCTGCACTTGGTAGATGCCACATATACTGTGAATTTCCCCCTCCCTTTGTGTTTTTTTCCACAATTCCTCCACTGGGGATTTTGGCTCTCTCACATGCATATTAGCTTGGTATTATGTCATTCTTCCAACTGCACAAACCTTTCCAAAATGCTTGTCAAACCTGCAACTGTTGTGGCATTTTGTAATTTCTTGGTTTGGTTTGGGGTTTTTCTTTCTGAAAACATGTGGGTAGAAGTACAAAACATGCATTCCCAGCCTTTACTCATATGCAACAGGAAAGCCTGTACTCTTCTCAGCACAGGGTAGCCTGGAGAAGCTGACTACATGATCCCTGGCTGTTGTTGCTCCTTTTTCATCAAGTCAGTCACATCCTTTGTTACAGATGGCTGGCTTGTAGATAAGCCAAAGAACAAATGGGTCCTTCACTCCTGATCATAAGGCTAATTTAGTCCTGTGCCTTCCCCAAATCTCAATTTCTACCATATGACATGATTAAGATGAAAACCTGTAATTATTTTTGTTTCAGTTTTTTGTTTATAATGTCAATTGCTTTTAGTAGCATGGTCTGTATCCCCTCAGTACATCTAATTCCAGAGCCATGGTTCAACCTCTGAGTATATTGGTTCTTGCTCTCTGGTTAATGCATCCATTTCTTGAGTTATTGCCTTTGCATTGATCTCTATTGACTCAGTTAAAAGACGCTATCCATGTTTCCATTTCTGTGAGGGAGGTGTGCTTGCATTATGGGACCTTTAATGGCAGGGGTTATCTCTCCTGTCATAGCCTTCATCTGCAACGTATTTTACTGATTATTTTTCATGAGTAATCCTCAGCAGAGGCTGCTCAAGAGATGGAACAATATACGTGTCTGACACTCTTCGGTATTTTGCACTTAGCTAATGAACACACCCATGCAGCACTGCTGACTTGGACCTGCTCTTCAGTGCTAAGGAAGGCTGCCATCAAACCAGTAAATCTATCCAGGGCATTGAAGGAATAATAACCAAAAGTACGCACATTAATCCAACAAAATTAAAGCTGCAGTAAAGATTTGATAACATTGTCTGAGAACAGCAAGGGAAAGAGCAGAGGAATGGCTGGCAGAAACTTCCCTGCTCTTTTACAGCCAGATGTTAAGTGGAGGCTGCGTGCTCAGACAAGAAGCTGTTTGGAAACAAGGGAAATGACATAACGTCAGGAGGTTCACTTCCTCCACACAAAAGCAGCCTGATTTCCAAAAAAACCCCCAGCCCTTTGCTAGTGAAAATGTTGCAAATGCAGCAAAAGTACAAATAGATGGTTTTTTTGCTAGCTCAGCAAAAAAAAAAAAAAAAATTGGTTTTTCTTCTCAGGGAGATTCACCAGTGTTTGCACTCTAGGACTGCAGTGTCTGCTTGGTAGGCTATGGGCTACTTGTCAGAGGTGAGGACAAACCCCAGCAAGCCAGTGGCGGTGGCTCTGTTTCCAAAATGATCTTTGGACAGCCTGGGAGCTCATGTCTGAACACTTACTGTATTTTAGGGAAATGAAATTCTGACTCCCAAAAATAAAAAAGGAGAAATGAATCTAACCAGCTTTACATTGATTTAGCTTTTTCCTGGTCTGTGGCATGTTTCAAACACCAGCTCTCTGCCTTTTAAAAAGAAAATTACAGCTGGGGCCAATGATGGCTCAGCAGCTGGGTTTGCCTGATAAATACCCATTAGATGCATCAGCCTCCAAGAACCTCGAAGTCAAACAATCTCTGGAATTTTAAGCTTCTTCTTTCTCCACCATCTTCCAGCTTCTCCCTGACAAACAATTAATTTTAAAACAATATGTCCCTAATCCTATCACTGTTCTGTATGGTCACCAACTCAAGATGAAACAGATCCTCAAGGGAAAACTCATGTCCCTGCATTGTCAGTAATGAATGGAATTATTTCATGCTTCACAATGCCCTTGAGAGGGAGTCATACCAATTAACATAACTGGGCTTTTCTTATTACATGATTGAAATTAATGAGAAGAGATGGGGAAAAAAAGAAGGAAAAAAATGAAGGTGCTACGAAGTGGTGTTTTATAACGCATTTTGATTAATAAGTTGAGGATGTATGACTGTGTTAGCAAAGCCCAGCCCCTCAGAGGTAAAAATTGGCTCAGCACTAAGAAATCTGGGCTGTTTTAGTCCATCTAAGTTCATCAGGACTGAACCCTATTTCAAAATAAGGTTTGTGTAATACTTAAGTGTAGGACAGGCCTCACGTTTACACATGACGTGTTTTTGCCCGAGTTCACTAGGGGTAAAGACCTCCTGCAAGACCTCCACATCTTCTGATGAAAGTATAAGGTCACTACTGTAAATGTCTAAACTGCATGGAAGAGTTTAATGCTCGAGAAGGCTTTGCAGCCATAGCAAAGCAGCTCTGGCATTCCTTCATTTCTTGCTATCTACACACAGAAATATAAATAAATTGCTTTGAAGATAGGTAAATGCCAACAGCAGTTATGTTAGAAGTTAGGATGCTTTACTGGCTTTGTCACAGTTGGGAATTAGTAAAGATTTTGCCAACTTTTTGGGAGCTAGATTCATGAAAAGTTGGGAATTAGTAAAGATTTTGCCAACTTTTTGGGAGCTAGATTCATGAAAACATGCATGAGAATGCAGCTGGCATCTCGTGGTCTCCCTCGTACCTTGCTCTACATATAATTTACAGTAACAGCTTAACAATATCAGTCTGAAATACGTAGAGACATTGATATAGTAAAATTCATGCATTAAGGGAAGAATTTCTTCCAGGGGAAGGCAAGCTACGCACAGCAGCTCACTGTAAGCATCTAACTTCTGTGTCGAGCTGGGATTGTCAGGCTGCCTCCGTCGACACTGAAGCATTCTGCGACCAGCTCAGGGCCCGATGGTATCAACCTTTCCTCTCTGCTCATACAGGGGCTGCAGAAAATGTCATTACCTCCTTTTTGTGCCAAGGTCATGGGGTCCTGAAGATGATTCTTCAGAAACTCCTCTGTTAACTGCACTCCATTATCTCCCCTCTGAAACTTATCCACTGTCTTTTTCCCACCAGCCAAATCATTTTGTCTCAGAGTTCCCTTTTTAATTCTCAGGTCATCCAGTTTCACCAGGCATCTACATTTCCTAAGCAGGAGGACTAAGCTTTTCCTTTATCTAGGACATAAAATTCAATTTAATCAAAGAAAGATATCAGTCAATCTGGCATAATCTACTGCAGTAAGCCGAAATCTAGCATTTTCTTCCAATTTCTCCTACCTCCATGTATCTGAATATTCTTCCCTTCAAAAATTCTGCTAGAGCTCTACATGCCCTTAAGGCTGCCCATTTTCCCTTACTTACTGCCCTTCTGCCTCTCTCCTTCTGCAGATGAATGCTGGAGCCCAAAACTTCAATATTAACATGTTCAATCTTACCCACTTTCCATGTCATGCTGAAATATGAATAGTAGCAGGAGTGCATCTGGACCACGTGGGACAGTCTTGCTGGGCCCAGCTCTTTTTCTCTCTGTGGACCAATTGCAACACAAAAATTAGAAAAGGTTTTCTTGGGAGGAATCTGAAAAATCTAATCCAAGAAGGTGTCACAGAAAGCTATGGGCTGAGACACCTCCAGGAAGAGAGGGCGAGCTTTGAACTCAATGTCCCCAAGTCCCAGCTGGATGCTCTGCTCACCGTCATGACAGGAGGTTGCAAGAAGCTGAAAGGAGAGCCTGCAGCCCAGCTCCAGCTGTGCTCCTGTTCCACAACAAACACCACACGGAAAGAGGCCATGAACCACCTTGTGTTTCTAGGTATCTTCTTGTAGGGTAATCGCCAGCTGACTAGGAAACAAGCTTTGAGTCCCATTGCTCTGTCTCCTCAAGCGCTGTAAATGCAAGTGTTAAGGTTATGAACTCCATCAAAGTTTATAAAAAATAGATGTTGCAACATTCACGCCTAGTCTTTTCATTCCCTGAACCTTAAAAAGGAACACAAACAGAAACTTGGCTGCTACCCTCAGATATTTTTCCTATGCTGACTTGCCCCAGTTATCTCCTTAAGGCACCTTTACCTTGACTTTCTTTCCCCAGCTTCACATTTTTTCAGGTTAAATTCCATACACCAGTGCAAACATTCTCTGCTTCCAAAAGCCTTCTTCCTCTTTGCTCTCCATTTTGCCTCTTTCTTTGATGTCTTTGCTTCCTTGTGCTCTTTCTCCCAAGTGACAGCTGTACAGTGTTAGCAGAGTTCAGTATATAAGCATGTCACTCCATTATCCACCCTTATCCTAAATAATTGCTACATTATTTTACATTATCATCACCTGGATTCACTAATCAAGCCTGGCATCAAGAAACTCAGTCCCATACCTCCCATCTTACTCAGGGATGTCTCATAGAGTACTGAATCCCCATACTCTTGAAATCTGAGGGTGCTAAAATCAATCTTTTATTTCTCTTAACCCCTTGTTTTCTTCTTCTGTTTAATGAAGTAAGAGAATTGGTGTCCGGTTTTATCTGCCTTTCTAGTAATGATAATCAGTTGTCTTAACTGCTCCCTGAAGTTGATAGACTCTTATTCCTCCATTAGTCCCCTTTAAAAGTTCAGGATGCAGAAGTGTCTCCTCTTAACTCTGTACCTCTCCCATAGCCAGATTAAGTTTTTGGGATGATTTCATTCCTTTGATATCTATTTTTTACCATAAACCTGGGGTGTAAACAACCCACTTTTTAAATAGTTCTTTATCTATGTGGGTTTAGTCAATTGTTTGATTCCCTGGTAGCCTTTAGAGTTAATGATTTTTTATACTTTCTGTCCCTGGAAAATGTATAGAAACTGTGACAGACTTCACATCTCTCCATACTGAAAACTGAGGTACAAGTTGTAATTTGCTTTCCAGCCAGTATCCCCCTTTTTGTCAAGGTAGTCACCCTGTTGTTCAGGAAGATGATGGCTGTCTTCCCAGCTGACCTGTGACTTCCTACATATCAAATTTATACAAACTTTTATCATGTTCACCTCTTTTCCCTTCTTTTTCTGTCTCAGCTTTTTGGATCATTTTCTTACATTCTTTCACAAGCAGATTTTCTACCCAGTCCTGCAGCATTGACCCAGCTGATTTATAATTCTCATGTTCTCTCTTTATTGCTCTTTTTGTTTCCCCAGTCAATCACAGTGGTCATCTCTTCTCCAAGAAGAACTTTTTCTCAATGGTATACAGATTTCTTGATTTCCATGGACTATACTACTTTCCCCACTGTATCCTACCTCTTCACTGCCTTCTGCTGTTTGTTTAAAAAAACATATGTTTCTCTCAGTGTTCTGAGAAGCATGGAGAACTCTCCGTGTTTTCTGAGAGTTCAGAGCTTTTGCACTTCTAATTTTGGGGTGTCATATGTTCCTGATTTCAGAGCTCATTAAGTTTGGCCTGTGTTTTCATATCCTCCTCTCTTAACTCTTTTGCATGATACATGGCATATCCAGGCAGATGCCAAGTGCCTCAATGCCAGCCCACAGCTTTAGCTGTGTATTCATAGTCTTTGCTATACCTCCCATATAGCACAAATGCTTCCCAGATATGAACGAACTTGTTTTCAAAATACCCTGTGAGTAAAGAAAATGCTATTAATTATATTTTATGGAGAGTGAAACCAGGGTACAGCAGTTAAGATCCATATTTGTGAATGAATTTAAGTGCCTAATTCTAATTCAGTTGAAAACAAAAATATTTTCTTAATTCTCTAATTATTTTTTTTCTCAGAAGCTCAGCAGCTTTCCTCTGAGAAGCTTCCCATTTTTTAACGCTTTCCAGCTCCCTTGTCCCACACACAGGTCCTGCCCCCACCAACACCATTTTGTTCATTCCTCCTGCCCACATAATTCCCTGTCATTTTCCCTTTTGCTTTCACACAGAAGCTTAACATACATGTTCTTAACACAGCTAAAGCCTGGACCGGCCTGCAGCTGGCATAATTTCCCGCAAGGCAGCCTCTGGACTCTGGTAGCAAGGGTTTATTCAGCGTGCTTTGTTTTCCCACCTAAAGCATGGAGAACACAGATATGACCCATTTGCTTCGTAGTGGTTTCAAGTGTTTAATTTCTCAATGGTGGGAATTTGCTTCCTACATGGATGCAAAAATGAAGAGATGAGCCTCTTGAACACCCAATCCCCAGCAGATGCAAGAGGCAGTAGCTGTTGTAAGCCCCAAGCCCCCAGCCCCCTGCTCCATTGCCAGCTGCTCCTGGAAGACCATAAGAACTGCAGACCCTCATACGTCCCGTGCTGAAACGCCACAAGGACATTTCTGCAGACAGGTACAAAATTATAGTGGGTCACAAAACCAATGTCCCCACACCTCTCCACCACTTCCCCAGCCTCTGCTCTCCTGCTTGTTCCCTGAGGATGTGTGTTATCTCCACAAAAACAGCCCAAAAGAGAAGCCCACCCTGGCTATGCCTGTGGATGCTAAGGGTCAGGGCCACAGGTTACGCCGGCTGAAGTCAGGGCATAGCCTGTTCCTGGTGACTTTCTCATCCACAGCTCCACAAGGGATTTATCTAACAACACACGGGACAACATGTGATACAGGCGCTCTGGGGTTTTGATCTTTGCTGTTAATGTGGTTCCACGCCGTAAGATTTTGTCACGTGTTTGAACAAGAACCTGGGAAGTGGGAATCAGATCATGCTCCCCTTTTAGTTAGTGGAGGTCAGTCAGCACAGTTAATGAAGTCAAGAAAAGATTCGCTCCTTCTCCATCTGACTGGCTGAGGTACTGACACTGTTGACCACCAGCTTGCTGCACATAGGACCAGCTTCCCAAGCCAGGCCAGGGGAAGTCCACCCAGATCTCTCAGCATAGCAATCCCCTCCTTGGGCCATAGGATTTTTCTTGGTGTCTCACAGGCTATCGGCACAGGTGACATCTGAGCCTCACCCACAGATGGCCAGAAATGCAGTGGCACTCAGGGGGAGGAATTCAACAGGAGCCTGTGCACAGGACATGGGACAGACAGCAATGCTCAACATCTGTCAACAGACAGACTGAGGCAGATAAAGGGAAAATAATGAGTAGAGCAGCAGGGAGTGTCAAAGCCCTGCCTTCCTACATCACCAATTGATTGCAAATGACCCTGTTTTATCAAGCGCTCTGCAATGGTGCAGCAGTCTCGGCACCGGGCAGTTTATGGCAGCAGTCAGTTTGCTGTTGCAATAAGATGCTAATATTTAGAACAATCAGGTACTCACCACCATAAAATAAAGCTAAGCACTTTAGATCCTGCTTAACAAGCCTGCTAATGCACTATTGAAATCAATGACACATTTGAACAGTAAGAACTGCCCTGAAGCTTTTTAAAGCCTGCTGTCCTTATTTTTCTTTTTGTGAGCAGAATTATTCCTTCCGGGAGAGCACCTTCTGTTTGAAAGGCTACAGGACCAAAAGCACAAAGGCAAGGACATAGATCAGTTGGTAACATGTGCCAGCAAATAACCTCCAAGAAGTTACTTGATCTTGCCCTACCTCAGCTTCTTCAGCTTGCTGAGAGCCAGATGTAAACACAGACATGGCCTTCGCTGGTGCTTGAGCACTTTGCGACTTGTGGATGGATGGAAATTCAGTGTTAAAGGTTACAGACAATTATTCTTAAGTGGGCTCCAGTGATGTTTGTTTACACAATGCAGATTTGATAAAACTATTTCAGATAAAACATATATCAAAAACATTTAAGCAAGAGCATCTGTCACAACCTAAAATATGGAATTCTCTGAGAGGCGAGAAAGAGAAAATGGGAACTGTATAATCGCAGGCAGGAAGGGACAATGGGGAAATAATGACAAATCAAATATAGCAGCTTTTTTCTCTTTCAAATGACACTTCTCATCAGCTAGCTTATGTCAAAGGAAAAAGGAAAAAATCTCCTGTGATTTTTATCTATTAGATTTTGTTTCAAATACTTGCCACGCTCTGGAGCTGCGGCTGCAAGGAGGCCCAGCTCTGCCACTCTCAGCTAATAGGTTTGATTGTTCCCTCTGAAATTATACTCACAGATACTGACCTGCGAGTCAATCTGCCACTCAGCCTTGCACTGCAAAGACAGGCCCCAGATAAGGCGGCGGGTGAGCGACGTGTGCAGCCCGACAGCCTGCGGCGGAGCTCGGCCACCCCGGCGCTGCCGCTGCTGCCTCTCCCCTCACGCCTTACGCGGCTGGTGCTGAGACGAGTCACTGCGAGCCACAAAGTGCTGCTGTTTAGTATACAGTATTTATATTTTATGAATGTTAACAAGCAAGAAGCCCTGAACAACTGAGCAGTTACAAGCTCAAAAGGCTTTGTGAGATATTTTCTCTAAGGGCTCATTAATGTGGTCTTTTAATGGAGTGCTTGCATATCTGAATCTTTAACTGTAGCTATAAATAGAGTTTATAAGCACTTGACAGTGTGTGGCAAAGCTGTGTTAGCAGTGCTTGCCCTGCTTTTTTACAAGTTCCATTTGCAGAAGATATTTAAGAGGTGGAATCTAAATGTTTCCCAAAACGTAGAATTGTATACATCCTAATAATGCTGCACACCCCATTCCCAGTGGGTCTAATGCATCTGGCATGTTCCCTCATTTAATAGAGCATCACAGCACCTCAACAAAGCAGCTAATATTCACATGCTATTGAAGGGAAAATTAGAGCATAAAGAGGTCAAGCTACAACCCAAATGTCCTGTAGCAAGTTAACAGGGGAGCAGGGGCAGGAACCAATGAGCTCTAATTACCTGCCCTCATCTTTAAACCCAGAGAGACAAGTTCTGCCTTTATTTTCACTAGTGCTGAATTAGAGCCACTCCAGACACGTAAGCTACCGGCACTGACAGATGTAGCAAACAGCGGGATTTACCCTTCCATACTGAGTTCCTTTGCCCTGAAAAACATCCACACTGGGCTGAACACGTGGCTTTTCCCCCTCTTTCGATGATCCATTTAGAGTGATGGCACTTTCATCTCACCAGCCCACCTGATGCAATCTTACCTGTAGTTTTGTCAGCCCTGGTGAAGAACCAACAGTATTACCCCACTTAATGTACTACACAGGAGTGTTCGTTTATGATGATACAATAAAAGATGCTGGAGAATCACAGCTTTTAATAAATCACCATATAGTATTATCCATAAAATTGCCATTTCCATGCACTGCAGCACTTGTAATAGCTCTCCTGTTTTGCCTGGCCACCTGGGGCTGTGCACATGTAAAACACCAGCACCGCGTACATGCTGCTGCCCCACACAAAGCAGCAATCACCGGTCAAGCAGGACAAATTTGACAAAATGTCAGTGACTTGAAGCATCCAGCACACCCTAAGGTATCCACAAGGTGTAAATAGGATTTTTTTTACCTGTTTGGTTTTTCAGAATACTTTTTAAACATGGACCTTTAAAGTATTTCCCTGTTGAAGTGGGCCCTGGAAGCCTTGACAGCCTCAGCAGAGAAACAGAATGGCACATCCACCTCCATCTGGCTTTCCACCATACTCGTCCTAGCCCGTAGTTGCGTTGGCTTACTCTAGTAGTAATACAATGGAGACTAAAGTCCAGGTGTGTCTAGAAAAGGAAAGATCACACAGATCCTGAGGCCTCACTGGGAGAAGCTTTCTTACCTGACCTCAGCACCCAACTGCACGGTGCATCTACTTGGACAGAATTACGTATATTTACTGAGCACACAGGCAGAGTCCCTTTAAGGTAATTACAGGGCACATGTTGCCCTCTCAGGCTGACATCTACTATGGGTCATTATTTGGATTTTTCACTAGCAATTCTGAATGCTTCCATTTTTGGTTCATCTCTAATGCAGCTGCAATTGAGTTTTCTGCATGCATACATCCTGAATTTATTTTAGCTGTGCTCAGTGTTTAGAAGGTAAGTGAGGATGCTATTAGCTACCAGTCTGCATTTATGAATGATCACTTACTACATTCTCAGTGGTGTGGTTCAGACACGTGAGAGAATATGTTAGTTTGTAATGAGACTATCATGGGCTGTATTGTTTGAAGGAGCCTGTTGTCAAATGGTTACTTTTGACTAGAAGGGGGAAATAGAAAATCAACCAGAATAATTCATGGCTTTAAAATGCTGATTTTTTTGTGAGCATGTTTTTGATGTTTTAACACCATTAAACTACTGTAAACCAAAACACAATTAAATATTTAAGCAGTATTGTCTTTCCTACACAGGAGTAAGTATCTATTTGTCTTGTATCACAATTGTAAGCACTTAGTGTCTTTTCAGCACTGTGGTGTCCCACAGTACATACTCAGGATCAGTACCTCCCGGAGAAGCATGTGGGCAGCTTCCAAGTATTGTTTGAGCAGATCTAGCAGCCACATCCTCCTGTTGCAGCAGTGAAAGCACAAGAGGTTTTTTCTCCTCCTCAGTCACCCATGTCCACCTACTACAGCAATATCTATTTTTCTCTGTTCTTTACTTAATTTGCATCTCACTCCTTCCCCACCACCAAGCTTCCTTGCCTTGACCTTCTCCCCCTGCCTCCTTTTTCCTCCCATACACTGCAGGCCTTCTAGAACATTTGCTACTTTTCTCATTAGCTTTTTCACCTTCCTCCTCTCACTCCACCATCTCTTTGATGTTGAGCACTTTTTCCTATGTTGCCTGTAAACCTTAATTTCAGAGGAGCTCAGCTCCATCCATCCTGCTCTCTCTGGGCTCTGTCCCTGCCCAGAGGCATTTCTGAACATGTGCTGGTGTGCTGAGCTAAACACCACAGGGAGAAGAGGAGCAGACAGGCTGGGACCAGGTGGCCAGATCTGAGCAGCACTTGCTAGGAGAACAATTTATTTCTGCTGCCTCTCTGCGGCCTGACCATTCGTCGAGGCATAATTTGTCAAGCTTGGATCCATCCCTTGAAGCAACAGCTCTGTGTTTCTCTCTTGGCACTATGAAGTTGTCCACAGGAGGACTTTCCACCTGGAGCCCAAACAGGCTCTTAGATGCGGCAACAAAGCTCAAATACAGGGTCCATGTACCAGCCACCTTTTCAGCAGCACATACAGCTTCTTCTCTAGTCTGGTGTTCAAAATGCTGCTGTAATTATTGACTCAGGCAGCAGCAGTAGGTCATCATTGGGCTAAAAGAGAACATGATCAAAATCCAAACAAACATAAGACTGAGTTAGGAAAAAAAAAAGTGACCTGCTAGGCAGGCTGATTCTTCTCTCCCGTACACAGCTATAAATCAGTGTGAGTCAGGTAGTGGCAAACACAAGACAGGATGGGAAAGAGAAGAGGACTCTGCCTTTTGACTGTAAGGGGTAGGTTTCATTTTCCTGGTGAGAGAAGCCTGGGACTCAGCCTCTGGCCATAAGAGCAAGCATTATGGCAGGGCTTGCACTGTAGGCTGAGCCCTCATTAGCTTGCTGCAGGATGTCCACATCCCCATGGGATGCCTCTTCAGCACATCCCACCCTGCATTACACACTCTCAACTCAGCAAGCAAAGCCTGAAAGCAGACACATTTGGATGCCTGTAGGGAATTTAAGATTTGGGGGTTGACCTATTAATCTTGTTCAGAAGAGTCTACTCTTCCAGCTAGGTCTGGAGGGAACACTGTACCTCAGAAATTCTTGCAGAAGCAGTTGTGCCAGTTGTGAAGGCACTGACACAGTGTGGCTTTTGCAGGGGCTGCTAAGGTGGTTCCTACCATCTCCCTGCCTGTGCATGGGCAGTCACATCCTTCCCCTCACTGAGGTGGGTATCACAGATGCAAGGTTACAGTCAGTCTCACAAGAGAGTTATTTTCAGCTTGGTTCAACCTTAATTGATCTGTTGACTTGTTTGGTTTTGTTTTCTTTCCCATTTTTTCTATTTGTATTGGGTTTTATAGGAGAAAATGAGTAAGGCATAAACATACAGTTTAATATTTCCCTGTTCAATTCAAGTTTAAAGGCTATTATCCGAAAAACAGCTGCTGACATGAAGTTTGGTTCCCTTTCCCCTCCAATTTAATTTCTTTCACAAGTTCCATGTTTACTTGTGAGGTGAAGCGGGCTGACCTCAGAGTACCACACAGCCCAGGTCACAGCCCTTCCCTGAGGGCAGGGCAGCACAGCCCTCACTCCCCATACACCTTTGGGCATCAGCCACTGCTGGGTTCTGTGGTTATTTTCCTCCCTCTCTCAAGCATGGCATCAAGTGGGCAGCATGTGCCGTAGGCAAGATGGGTTTTTCCAGGCACGTGGTGGGGAGGTCCCAAAAGGCAGCCCTTGGCACCAGAGGAAGCTGATACCTCATGCAGCAGGAAAGCCAGGCAGCTGCAAAGCCCAGAATACAAAACCTCTATATGTGCATTTACAGTATTGGATTTATTGCACTTTTATTGGGCATTTACTGAAATAAGTGAAGAGGTGTGGAGTTCACAATAAAAAAGAAATGCCTTTCATAGAAATTTCATGATTCTTATTATTGTCTCATAGCAGCAGTTTTGTGTAAGTTCTTAACCAAATAGATAAGAATCAGAGATTTTAACCTTAGCCAGCATTTAAAGAAAGGGGCACACTACTTTTTTATCAAGTCACAATATCATGTAAGAGACAGAGCTCCCCAACTTCCTGACATATTCTGCAGAAGATGATTTAAATAGAAAAGTGCAAGTTGAGAGCTAGTGAGTAAAACAGATTAAAATTGCACAAACCAAAGCCAGACAGAGAAGACAATTGAAAAGACCCCACAGCTGTATAAGATGTACCTACTGTACAGCAAAAACATAAGTTTAAGGTAAGCTCAGGAGCCAGCTCCTGCTCTACTTTTTCCTGTGAATAGCCCCTTTGATATTATTAAGGCCAATCTGAAGGCTAAAATGGCAATATTTAGCTGCAATCGTGTCTCTGTGCAGCTACAGCCAGTTCCGTCTGTGCTGAACTGAAACCAGAGCAGTCACACGGCCCTGCTTCCCCATTTCTCTCTCATTGAGACTGAGGCAAGGAGGGGGTCTGGCACCAGAACAGCATCAGCAGTTGTTAGAGCAAGTGACTGGGTTTCACCCTCTGCTCTAGCACACATTTTCTGTGTGACTGCAATTTGCTCAGCTAAAAGCAGAAACAGCAGCACTTTCGACCGCGTGGCAGCACTTTGGGTTTCAGCTGGCTGACCCCAGGGAGCCACTGAGCCCCAGGAAGAGGGCTTGTGGTGGCCTGCCCTGCCCACCGTAATGCTCCACCACGTCCACAGAGCAGTAGCAGAGAGAGTGGCCCTTTGCTCAGCATTAGAAGTGAGCAGTCACAGTTCCTCCCTGGTCTCCCTGTATTTGCAGCACATGCATCATTCCTGTTCTGGCCTGGAGCAAAGCTAGTACAAAGAAGAAGCAGAGGCATCTCCCTTGTAAAAAATATCTCTGTGTTCAAACGCTTGCCCTGATGCTGCCTCATCCTCCTCCTCCCAACCACCAAGCCTGGCTGATGCCAATTACCAGCTGCTTTTCCTGGCTGTGGCAATCATCTGTTGTGGCAGGAAGGAAGCAGATGTGCAGAGACTTCGGCAGCTCAGTGCACACTGGGCACACTGAGCATCTGCTTTTGCCAGGAGCAGGCTGGTGGGTGCTGCAGGATCGGGCTCAGCAGGTGCCTGACCACGACCAGGGCCACGCAGAGCTGGGTGAGGTGGCCCCTAAACACACCCACTGGCACTGGAAAAGGTCCTTCCACTGACCTCCTTGGACACCATGGCTTTGAGGGCATCTCCCATCCTTGGTTCACAAGCGCAGCTCCAAGCTGGAACCAGCACACATCTTGTTTCACCCTACCTCTAGCCAAGTTCGCAGACATTTCTGCACCTCCGTGGCAGCATGTGCCCTTTAAGATTTAGTTGGGAATGTTTATGAGGGTGCAGCAGCTTCCCTAAGCCTTCAGGGTGGCAGATACTTGCATCCACATGGACCAGGAGGTCCGGAAGAGTGAGTGCCATGGTTTCACAGGGGGGAGAGGAAAACAACTGGGACAAAGTGTCTCAGGCAAAGCAAATTAAATTGCTCTATATATTTAAAAAAAAATTTAAATTTTCAAGAGAAACTTGAAAATGAAATTGGAAATTAAAAACTACTGCCTTCTATTGACCAAACTATAGAAAGCATCCCTGAGTGAGGGCTGTGGAGAAACCAATCACACTCAACACACCATTTGTCTCCATTTCCCAAACATAATTATAGCAATATGGGAGACATGAAAATACAGTGTAATGCTATACAATGTTAATAAAGAGATGAAAATATTTGTGGGTATGAAGGGAAACTGTTGAGCAGAGGCTATGCAACCATCTTCTGGAGAAGCCAAAAAAAGCTCAATCAGTAAAAGATTTTAAAAAAAACCCCCACTGAAAACAGAGGAATATTATTTTTCTTTCTTTAAAGAGAGAAACCCCCCACCATTATAATACGTATGAAAAAACACTGCAGAGTTTGCAACAGCCTATTTTTCCTACTTCATGTGGTATCCAAATTGTCTTATAATTAAAAGCTGCTATAACACAGACCACAAAAATCAATCCTGCACTATGTCAGTAGCAAAATCATTGATGGAAAACAGTCTTATCAAGTTAATTTAGGCCCTGTTATTTTCATTACTGGTTTTAAGTAAGAGGATCCATCTCTTAAAGAAGGCCAGAGCACTGTTACACAGATTTTATATAAACACACACATATGTAGCATTTAAAAACAAATGTTCAGAATTTACCAACTTAAATTTCTTTTCTGAGATGAGGATTTATTTTTTCCTTCTACTGATAAGGAAGAAAAACCTTATTAATGAGGCCTCAGTGGTAGTTACACTGCTGCCACTACACTGTGAGAGATGTACACATTTTTTTCCCAGGGAGGGTTTAACTGCTTTGTAGATCCATAACAATATTTCACAGAGAAAGCTTTATTCAATTGGAGCTCTTAAACCTCCTTTGTGAAATGTTGTGGTATTTTGTGAGATACGTGGCCTTTGCTATGCACGTGACGCTGGTAGGTTTCTAGGCATGCAAGTTCAACAGCTTTATTTTCCAGATATTTTTTCAATCAATTAAGCTCATTGGTAAGACTGCATGCACTTCAGAAAGGCAGGAAAAGAAAAATAACCACTAACTCTTTGTTCTGCAGAAGCAGCTGGATTTGCTGCTGTTGTCTCTGCAGAGCAGCTCGGATGCTGGCTTTGGCCGCTTGCAGGTTCACAGCCCTGGAATGTTTCTGGTGGGTTTTTCATTAGGAACATTCTTGCGATGCGGGGGATTCCTATCAAAACTATCATCACCCTCACAACACAAGTCATTCCCCAGCCTTTGAATACAGACAGCTGCCAAGATACAGAAAACATAGCTGTGCCTCTACAGAATTCTTCACAGAGGGTTTTTTTCCCTAATGTTGCATTTTAACGTGCTTATAACACCCAGCCTCTATGGGGGAGTGAACAAAAGGCCTTTTAAAGGCAATCTTTCAGAATACTCCAATTGTGCCCTTAATTGCATCTAAGTACATGTGGGCTCAGCTCTATGCGGACATAGTTTTAGCTGTAGGTTGATCTGAAGCAAGCCACACATTTTGTACCAAAGCAATGCATAACAGCACACACAAGAGAAGAAAGCTTTAATTTAGTCACATTACTACTGTAAGTAATAACGCATAGCAAGCAATAATTGGATGCAAGAAGTTTAGAGCAGATGTTCCCTTTACTCTGATTCTTCAGGCAGTGCAGTAGCAATTTCTTCCTTTGTAACAGACATAGATGATTCAGTGTTAGCAAAAAAAGTGTCAGACATGGAGTTCCAGTAAACAGCTGAGGAATAATTCACACTGAGATGTGGGGCTGAATGAAGGCTTCCAGGTATTTCCAATCCCTTTACTAAGACCATTTTGAAAGAGATGTGGGATTTATCTTTGGGCTTACAGTAGTGGATTTACTTCTGCTAAATGCTATTCTTTCCCCCCCACACACCCTCCCCTCAGGAAGAATTTAGTCGCTTTCCAAAGAGGTGGGGAATAGCAGACCACCCACCTCAGTCTCTTGCTCAGCATGTGCTGGGGAACAGGCTTATTCCAGCCTGGGAAAACACCACCAACAGCCCATGCAGAAAAAGGGAAAAGAGGCTCAGCAGATTGCACTGCCAATTAGGA
Organism: Atrichornis clamosus; assembly: GCA_013400975.1. Lineage (NCBI taxonomy): Eukaryota > Metazoa > Chordata > Aves > Passeriformes > Menuridae > Atrichornis > Atrichornis clamosus. Next base: position 15,111 of record WBMZ01009750.1, on the reverse strand, counting down.
GAAGCCAGGCTCAGCTCCATGATGTCTGACGATATCCCAGCTGTGATGGTGGCAACATCCCATCCAGCAAGGCAGGATGTTGCCATGAGTACACTGGGGCAGAGGTGGCAGTGCCTGGAGGAGGAGGGCTGTTGAACATGTGCTTCTTCCCACTAGCAGCAGCATCAGCAGCTTCAAGCACACCTTGAAAGCCATATAGGAGGTGAGAAGTTCCAGGCTGTCTCATAGCACTGGGGCACCTGAACAGACCTTCACAGCACCAGAGCCTAGAAAAGCTCTGCCAGAGGAATCGCAGAAAACTCCCAGTCACAGAAAGAACACAGGTTCTGTGTTCTGTAGCTGAGGGGCAAATGGTGGCCCACAGGGGCAGGTGGTTGGGATGTGCAGCTGCAGGAGACCAACAAGCTCAACAAATGCAGCCTCTAAGCGCTCGCAACAAGAGCAAACTGTGGGAAGCCAAGAGCTTCCCACCATTTGCTCTCATTCCTCTCCCTACCTGCATCAGAGCTAATGTTTTTCTCCCAATACACTGCAGCATTATGGAGCAGGACTTATTCCAAGGATGTTTTACCTCAGGTACTGTCCAGGGAGCAACTCTGGGGTGGAAGAGATGCAAGTTCCCCAAAACTCACATTTTCCAAAACATAAACTATCAAGGAAAAGCCTTTGCCGGAATAGCTGCTCACTCCTGGTCTCTTTTCATCAGCTTCCCCCATACCCACCCAGCTCCCTCAGCATCTCTTCCAGCTCGGCAAAGCACCACAGGGACCAAGGAGAAGTGGGAAGCAAAAACACACAAAAATGAAGTAATGAGACTAATGCACAAGATGGAGATGGCCAGATGCAGGGATATCATTCCCTGCTTCGAGGGCTTGAAGTAGGTAAACCAAGCTGCTTTTCAGTAATTGCTCCTTAGGGCAGGGCTTAGGAATTACAGCCAGGAAACAGAAATTGAAATCTGATACAAAACTGGATGGACCACACATTTAAAGACAGGCCCTCTGATTAATGCAATAATGTGAAATATGAGCTAGATGCTTTGTGTCAGACATTAATTTTGCCTGCCTATACTCATGGGGCTTCAGCTCCAACACTGTTGTACATATTGCTGACAGACTGTGCTTGCGGAGACCTCCTTGAGGTTCCTGATGTGTTTTGAGGAGGTTTTCTCTGATCACTTTACCCATATCAGAGACCTATATGATTTCATGCAAGGTCAGAACAATTCTATGGCAGTCACAGAGCTGCAGTGGCTGCAACACCTATTGCAGATGAGTATGCTACCCAAAGCACCCCCACACTTACCTGCAGTCACATGAAGTATGTTGGTCTAAATTAACCTCTACCAAGTTGTGTAGGAATATCACATGGCTACAGAAGTGGAAGAGGTGCAGAGATGAGATCCACAAGCAACATGTTCCCACTGTGCTACAGAGCAAGCTACAACAGCAGGCTGGTATATAGCTGATCCCAATCTGCCCTCCAACAGCCTTAACTTCTGACTTTAAATTTTTTTTCCAAAAACATTATGCTGATGCAGATGAACACAAGAAGTTTGGATTGCTGAGATCATCTAATAAACTAAGGGTATGTCATACAATTTTCATACAAGATCCAACACTGGGGCACTCTGTTTAGGTGTTCCCTTTCTTCCTATTACCTTGATGCATTAACTCACCTTCACCAAGGCAGAATAAGGAGGCTGGGATTTAACTTCTCTTTCAGTATTTGAAAAGCAGCAGGATTAGTTTCCCTTTCATCTGCTCTGCCCCCATGCCCTCAGCAGCCAGGGTCAGAAGACCACAGCAAATGCTGAGGGCTCCTGTCCATGGGACACCCACAGCAGCAGCGAGGGCACAGTCTTAAAAATGCCCCAGGTGGCCACAGCTGTGCTCTGAGCCTTCTCTTCCATGAAGGTGGTGGCCATTCTTCTGTAGCTTAAGGCTTTTGCTCTTTGTGAGGGGCTCTGTCGGCAAAAAAAAAAAAAAAAAATCTGAGCAGCCATCTCCTTTCCCCTCCACTGCAGGAAGGGGACTCAGGGCACATGCTTCGCTGACAAGTGCCAAAGCAGGGTGGCCAAGATCAGGTGCTTCTGCTGGTAATGGGGAAGCCCAGAGAGGGGAGCAGGGCTGTCACCTGCGCTGGGGACTCCGACCTTCTCCTGCTGCACACACAGCCCAGACCAAGAGCACAGGGGGTCATGAGACAGGGGGTCACGAGAGCTGCTCAACTCCCTGCTGAGCGGTGGTAAAAAAATAAAGTATTTGTTGATTTGTGGCATCACGAATGGGACACAAAGCACAAAACTGACTCCCAGCTTTGCAAGAAATGTCCTCTTTCCTCCCTGAGGCTGCAGTTTGCTGTCTCAGCTCAGGCAGGCTTCCACTCACTTCACTAGGGGCCACCACACATTGTCCAAGGAGGGGAGAGCTCTCAGCAAGGAGCCCCACAGGCACATCCAGGCTGGATTCGCTGGGCAAGAACAAGAACAGCTAAGATATGCCCCACCACACACACTCCCCTTCCCTCCCCTCACATGCCGGAAGGATTATGGGGCCAGTGCAGGGAACTTCTTGTCCTGCCAGGGCATAAACCTTCCTCTCCCGGTCTCCAGGAGGCACAAAGCAGCTCTGAGAGGTTGCAAGCAGACAGGCTTTATATGGAGTTCCCACAAACTTAACTGCTTTTATTTAGGGCAGAAAACACAGGATGTTACAGATGAGTGGAAAAATGTGATGTGCCCCACTGCCTACAGAGCCCCTCAGACTGGAGAATGCTTTTCTGGAAGTCAGAGGGTCTCCAGACAGGATTAGGAAACCACATAGTGTCTGCTCTAACTTTTTATTTTTGCCTGCTTGGCTGCAGTTACACCTCCCCGCACCCCACGCACAAACACCCTCCCAGCTAGGGTCCCGTACCTTCCCTCCCACTTACAACTTCCCATAGCCCTTTTGTATTTGACTCCTGGGAGGCTCTTTTCAAACTTTTTTGGCAGCTCCACCTCTTTGAAACACTGGAAAGCTACCAGCAAGGAGCCTGGCTCCGGCTCCCTGCCACCAGTGCTAGCAGCAGCTTGCTCTGTGCTGTGCCAGGCTCTGCCCCTCTGCAGGAGCCCACGGGCAGCCCCAGCCCAGGCTGGGCAGGAGCCACAGCCACCCCTGCCCCCGCTCACCTTCGCACGGGCACGTTGTGCTGCTCGGTGGCTCAGCAGCTAGCACAGTGCCTGCTCTACAGCACCTGCCAGCATTCACAAAGCACCAGAGTGCCCTAAATTCTGACACCTGTTACAGAGGTCTCTTACACAGCTTTGGGGAGAAATCATCCAAAGTATTTTATTTTATTCTTGCTTTTGTGATCATGCAAGACAACAGCAGCCACAGGTACATTTTTTCCCCCTAATGTTACCACATGCTTTTTATTCTTTAAGCTAAACAGTTACCAGCCAACCTATGTGACATGTTTATCAAGATAAACTGGAGGCACTTCAAACATTTAGTTTCAGAAAACCAGCACTTACAACTTACTTAGTTAGCTGTCCACCCATTCATTCACTAGTGGTCCTTACCTTACAGCCACTGGAGAGCTAGAAAGCAGCAGAAGACTTCAGGATAAAGCACAAACCACGTAACATCTGCAAAGCTAAGATAGCCTTAATGCTACTACACTTAATTTATACCCCTTGAAACACCTGGTCCAGAGTACCTTTTAATTGATTACAATTAAAAACTGCTGATCAGCTTGCCCCTAGTGTCAGTGACCACAATTACATGATCTGGTCAAAAGAGAGGCAGTTACTGTTTTTAAACCATAATTTCATTTTTTTTCACCATAGTAAGATAGATAAGCAGTGTATTGAATGACACAGTATTACTCATATGCTTAAGCACCTGAGTCCTTCATCTTGTGCTTTACAAAGTGCTCTGAGCTGTGCTGTAATTGCCTATAAATATGCTGCTGATCATGCTTAAAGGGACACTGTCAAGGTTGGAAGGCCTACAGTTTGACTTAGTAAAATGACATCTTAAAATAATTTTATTCTCAGTGTTCCTAAATTACCAATCTGTGGTTTTTATCATGGTTCTTTTTATCAGTCCAGCTCCTAGAAATAATAAGGTTATGAGAGAATGTTCATTTTTAAAGCAATGGACCAGGCATAGGAATAGTATGATGGAGACTAATGTTCCCATCCTGAACATGCAAATAAAAGCACTTTTCTCTAAAACCTATTTTTCCTGATGTGAATGTGCATGACCACTATTGCCCTTATGGTTTGCCATAAGGTCACCCCTTGTTGAACCAATGTCTTGTGAAAGAAATATTCGAGAAAGAGCACAAGGCTGAGGGGATCAGGCCCGGGCAAGTCTGCAGCCTCACAAAGTACCCATTTTCTGTGGAGTCTCTTTGTCAGTCAGCAGTCTTGTCCTAGCTGAGCTGAAGGGGAGGGGATGCAAAAAGAGGGAGTCAGGGAACAGAATTACAAAAGCTGGTGAGGAGCCTGAAACTTCATCTCATCGTCAGCAGAGCTGTTGGGAATGCAGAGGGGTGATGGGATGGGGAAAACCCAGGGATGAGAGCCCTTTCCCGCACTGTCCCTTCTGTGAGTGGCTCTGTGGCTGGAGCCCAGCGTCGGGGGAACTGAAGCCAGCTATTGAGGAGCTTTTTGATCTCAGGCAAAAAGCAGTACTGGACTTTCTCTTAAGGAAAGAATACAAATAGCTGAGGAGTGAAAGGTGGCCTGGGAACTCTCCTTTTATGAAGGGCTTGGTTTGTTTCTGAGCTGAATAACTCAGCTCCCTCTGAGCTGCAGTCCTCCAGCACAGTCTGTACTCATGGGAAACCTGCAACGCCACAGTAACCAAATCCACAGATGGCAGTAAATGAAAAAGTACGGCTCGTTGGTGCCAGGGCAATGCAAGGCAAACGGGGAGAGGCTGTAAGCGAAGACAGTGTGAATAGTGCCAGGGTGGTTGTGTAGGAAGGCATTTTTGGAAGAGAAGATGTGGCCTTACCCTGCCCCACCCCTGCAGTATCCTGCTAGACTCTGTGCTGCAAGGTTTGAAGACAAAGCTCTTGAGTTTTCAAAGGCATGGGCCTATAGCCAGGTTTCACCTTCCTTTCTGCCTGAAAATTGAAAGATTTATAGATACCCTAGACATGAGGCAGCATTTTGGATGAGCTTAGCCATCATAGGTGTGTGTTTGGCACAGGATAGACCTTGTCTAAACTCTAGGGACTTGAGGGAAGCCCTGGAAAAACTGGGTAAAACAAAACTCAGGAAGAACCAAAAACACAAATAGAAAAGAAAGGTCTCTGAAGCCTGGGAAAAAGGCACACCTTCAACAGTCATGCCTAAACCTGGGGCTTGTGAGTGCTGGTGGCTGGTGGCATCACTTTTTGGTGCAGCTCCTCAGAGAGGTGGGAGTAAAAATCTTCTTCATTTTTTTTTGTTTACAGGAAAGAGAAGAAAGTAAAAGAAAATCCTCAGGCTGAAGACGACACAGAACAGAAAAAGGCAAGTCTAATGTCAACCTAATGACAGATATGGCTCAAAGTTTCTGGAGGTGGGAAGGTGCTCCCCACACTTCCAGTAGGCATCCAAGAGAGCAGGGCAGTGTAGGGGCTGTGTCTCTCACTCGGGCAAGCCTTGTAAGGTGTGAATATGGATATGGATAAGCGCTTGGAAAAAGTCTCATGTGTCTAACACCAAAGAGTGCATTTCTGGCTCTTAACAGTTACAGAGGAATGCTTGAAAGTACAACTTGCATATATTTGAAGAGCTCCAGAAACCAGAATAAAAGCCAAATGAGTCCAAAGTCTGTACTTTTAAAAATCTCATGCTTTTAAGGCAAAGTTAGTATTTCTGATTTGTTTTGAGCTGACTCAATAGTTTTAAATGGTTGTCCTTGAGAATTGTAAGACTTGTTTTATTTTTTTTTGTAGGTTTGTTCCATAGAAATGCTTAAAAAGCAATAAAGTCAATCCCAAAAGCTTTGCTTAAATCCATGATTATATCAGTTCTGTGTTATAGGTACGCAGGGAGGAACTAACTGAGTAGGAAATTGCAAGGGATCCCTGCAACAATAGTTACATTGTTTGCACACATACACACCATAATAATAACAGAAAAGCAATAGCAACCTTGCAGTTACAAAAATACCAAGTTCCCCTTAAATTCCTGTACATGTACTGTGTTTACCCAGATTAACAGTGTCTCTAGGGACTGATACTTTATGTAAGCTATATGTTTCATCTGATTTATTCAACTTTTTTTCTGGGCTTCTTTTCTTCATAACTGTGTTCATGCCTTATGTTCACCTAGAATAGCTCAAGTTCTATGAGTAAACACCTGGAAGCTGAGAACAGGAGTGTGTAAGAAACGTGGATTAATTTATTGACAGTGCTTTATAAAGGACAATATAAATTTTCCTGCTGCAATTGGTATATACATTCAACAGTTTTATTGTATGTCAGTGCACATTATTCGGCACAGCTGCTAGAGAGGCACTGCTGAACTGGTGTTTCTCTTCCATGACAAACACCTATTAAGCAGTCAGCATAAACTCTTCTTGTTACAGCCTCTGACATCACCCTCAGGGCAAGCGGACACAGAACAGCAATTGCTGAATCGCGTATGAAAATTATAGTTTTATTGTCTACACAAGTGAAGGTTTAACTCAGATTCCCGTTCGAGTCAGCTCTGTTATAAAGGAGTGATTCTTTCAGGGAACAAACAAGCACAGTACACCATTGTAATCAAAGGAACAGACACTATTTATGTATTGGAAAGCCTTGTTCACAATAGTGCTAACACTCCAATGCCCCAGAAGCCACTATTTTAGCAGCTGTAGAGAAAATAAAGCATGACTAACAAGATGCCATACAGAGTCAGATACAGTTTTTTTAGAGCACAGATGGAATCATCCCATTTAATATAATTCAGTTTAAATGCACGATACATAAGTGGGAATCATGTATTTAATGTTTATAAAGGCATTTTCTCCACCGTAGCGTTCAAAGAGTTCCAATGTCTCTTGAATGAGAACTCCAATATTTTCACGCTTCTGCTGGCTGTATTCTATCCCATCGCCTAAATTGACTGGTTAATAAAAGACAAAAAAAAGAAGGAAAAAAAAAGAATTATATTGAATTTAGTCTTACACTTTGAAATAATGACACAGGAAATTGCAGTTGCTGGCCAGTCACTGTGCCTCTATTAGAAACTTTGTTCTGTGACACGAGGCAGAGCTGAATTTGAAAACAGGATGGGTTTGGTATCTTTTTAAAGCTCTGCTCAGGCTCCAACTTTATATACCTTCAAAATTTATGCATGCATTACTTCTGTATCTAAGCAAAAATCCTAATAAAAATAAACACATTCTTTTATAAGATGAATATGGACTCATTCCTACACAGTTAACCTCTTAAAACCATTATTTCTTTATTTTTAACATTATTTATTTAAGACAAAATACTACTGCCAGATGCATAAATGCTTGTCTACAAAACATGACTTAATCTAGACTTGTTATGGTTTGAAATCTTAAATAGGTATTAGTTTGGGATTGCTCCACATTAGACATAATATTCACACACTTACATTGTTCCTGATAGAGGGAACCTGGCCTAAAAGATATTTTTGGAGGATAATATAGTACTCACTCAATTTTGGCTTCTGAAAATTGTGTAAAATTAAGTCAATGTCAAAAGGACAAATTTTTGCAGCCCCCAGATGCAGTAACATTTACTGCTGCTTTCTTGAACATGGACTAGCAAGTGTGACACGTTCATACACAGAGAGCATAATTCTTTTAAAATCAATGTGAACAACTGTGACAACAAAATAAGAACAATAGGAAATAACTTCACCTACAAAGATGCTGAGAGATTTAAAGGAGGAAAATATATTTCATTTGGTTTTAAAACTATGTTCTGAAAAGTATCTGAAAAAGTGTCCCAATATATATTCCAAGACACACGTAAAAAGCCAGCTGTTGGGGCAAGAGGTGCTCGGGTGAGGCGCGGTGCAGTGGGCAGGTGTGGCGGCTGTCCCGCTGCCGTAGGGTAGCCCACACGCGAGCAGCCATCCCTCTGGGCGGCGGTGACAGCGTGCTCGTGGCAGCGTTCAAACGACCCTGCGCGCCCACTGGCACCCTCGGCCAGGAACAGAAGGAGCCACTCGTCAGGACAGTGCCACCACCTTCTCAGGCAGAGCCGGCCTTTCGCATTCGAAACACGGCAAACACCAGGGAGAGGGCAGATTTTGTCCCCGCTGCCGCCTTCCGATCCCCAAGCTGATGAGATGCAGATGCACATCTGCACCCATGCTCACATCCTCTCCTAGGTCTAAGGCCAAGGATCTGGATTTAAAGCTTGTGACTTTGTTACCAGCAAAAACTAAAGAACCATGATCACAAAGAAAGAACTGGTGAACACGGGTAAAAACCATCATTTTGCTGAATTTTCCTGTAATATGTCTGATTGCACTAATTGTTTGTATATCAGTTTTTCAAACTGCTTACACATATTTAAGTCACTTTGCTTTTTGTGAAATGGTTACATACATACAGGCATGACATACAAGGACTGTACTTCTGAGTGGAAAAGTAGTAAATTTTAAAAAAATGATGATTATTTTTAAACATACAAATATTTTCCAATACATTACCTGTTAATTTCACTGACATGAAAAGCCAGGGATGTGACATCAAAATTTATTACAATGAATGTTAGAAATAACAGCTTATAAGGCTGTATAGAAAATACCAAGAACTATTAAAAAAAGCATTGACTTATACGAAAAACTAATGCAAAAAGAAAAGCATAACACAATTGAGTGCAATTTAGAGTAAACATGGTTTGCTCTTGCAGAAGGCAACTGAGTTAACTGCATCTCATCACCTGTCTTGCATGTGCACTGCAAGCCCTCCCCAGAACACCTGGAGGTGTTTCTGATTTCACCAGTTTGAGCAAAGGAAACTCTGAACCTTGACCTAAGTCTTGGCAAATACGTAAAGGAATTACTGACTTTCCAACCATATGTCTATTATCTGTAATTTTAAGCCTAAACACAGGCTCTGCTAATGAGCTTACACAGCTTTCATAGTTCTTTCAAAGAAGTAATAAAAAAATCAGCTGTCTGGAAGTAGTGGTGATACATTGCTAAGGAAGTCTGGAGGAGGCCAACAAGACTCCATGATAATGCTGGTAGCAGAGGTATTTTCCAGAATAGCATGTTACAATCTTTATTCTAGAACCTAGTCTGTACAAAAAATGATGTCTTAGATGCTTGATTAATGGGTACCGAAGAGTATGAGACAATGATAAAGGAAATAGTCTGCAAGAGAAGACTGAATGTGTGATGTGCAGACCGTCATAACAATTTTTTTTTCCTACAGACCATCTGTGCTATATGAAGGTTTGTATCCTCAAGACAGCCATAATTCACACTAATGTCATGACACAAGCTACAACCAACAATACTAGAAAGGTTATGTCAGCATTGAGGTCACCTGGTAAGTACTTAAATAGCTATCCTACGTAGTTATAGGAATTAACAAAGCTTTCAGACAAAAAAGATAATCATTAACCCAAGAGGACAACATCCATTAAATGGATGAGTCAGAATGATCTGCCCAATGCACCTAAGGGTAAATATCTACTCATAATAATAATGATGATTAGTTGGAAAAAAATAGCCATTGAAGTATAACGGTCTCAGCATGCCCTTCTCTGGTTTGATTTTATTTCTAAGTTAGTTTGCCTGAGAAGCCAGCTTTGTCAGCCACAAAAATGTTGCATATGTAAAGTGTGAACATGGTTCTGATTCAAACTCTTTATGAAGTTGTCCTTTGTGAGGAAGAATAAATCAACACGAAAATGCTAGGAAGCACATTTGTCATATCTTTGACTCAAAGTGAAATGTCTGGCAAATTCAGCATGCACCAAGATCTCTTTTCAGAACAAATGTTGTTTCTATGTTTAGGAGAAATGCATGGAAGGACTGCTAACAGATCCAGAGAACTACAACCAGGAAAAGATCTCACTTTCCCTTCCTGGATCAGGAAGTTAGTTCCCAGTCTCCGAAATCATGCACCAAAGGTTTTATGGTCCTTAAAGAGAAGTGAAAGGCTTTGCACCTGTCAAGACCTGTGTTAGCTGATGAAATCACCAGCACAGCAAGGCCAGGAGTGGCACTCCCTGCCCTGCTGATGCCAGCTGCTGTAGCCAAGGAAACCCTGCTCAGACCCTCAGGGGCTGAACTTGGTGTTTGGCAGGGAAGAGAGGAGGATGTGAATTTTGCTTTAAAAGGTGTTTTGTGTTTGAGTCTAGACATGCTTCTATTCATGATTCGGGATATTAAAGAAATCCTGGTACTCTTTGTATTCCATATCATGTCATTTTAAAATTTCACTAGGGTAATGCTTCAAATATAAAATTTTATTGCATTAAAGAAGGACAAGCAAGTTTCGCTCTATGCACTAAGAGCCTGATGTGGCAGTTTTGAGGTCCTGGAGTGGTGAAGAAAGGTAAACCAGCTCTTAAAGCTCAGTCAGATCTATTCTAAATTCTGGATATTTGTTAGTATCTGAAAATGTCTGCGACATTCTTTCAGTTTATTAGATTTCACTTCAAGGCAAGCCAGATCTCAAAAAGAGCGGGTTTTAATCCCCCAAATATGTTGCTTGTAAGTATTTCACAGACACCAGAAATTGCTCCTGGTAGTGATGGTTCCAAAGGTTCTGCTTTACACAAATTAAAACCAGGGTTTTCATATACCTGTTGTTGAAGGGATGTCATGGATCTTGGCATATTAGATTTTCCCCAGATGTTAAATTTCTGAGTAATACTTAGTATTGGAGGAAGTATTGGAGGACAGAATAACACTTAGATTTCTGAAGCAACTGTGAAGACAGCTCCATATCCCCAGTCTAGGCATCATTTTAATTCAAATTATTACTCAAAGGCCATTTATTTATTCTTTGCTGATGAAAGTGATTCTTTACTGATTTTAAGTGGATATAGGCACACACATATATTTCAACTTTTTGCCTTGGAACAAATGATTCTTAGAAGAAATTTTTGGAGGACTACTAGCTAACAACAAAGAGCTCTTGTAAAATGGCTTTAGGGTGGGTTTATTGTTTTTGGTTTTTTTTTTTTTTACACAAAACATTAAAACTACTTGGAAAGATAAGCATCATTCCTCCCTTTTGAATCTTGAGAAACAAAGATACTGAAAACTAAAGTGTCTTGCTCCAAGTCATGGAAAGTATCAGTCACAAACCATGATTTTCAACTTTATATTGTTGATAATGAAAGTACTATTTATGGCAAAATGTAACTATGGTAAAAATCAGTTTTAAGCAGTTCAGTTCATCCTAGTCGAACCAACATGTATTTTCAGCAATTAGAGTGATTACAGTAATGCAACATGCTAACCTGAATGTTACTTCAAAACAACAACAAAAAAACCCCAGCTGCAATGAGATTGAGCCTGTCGCATAACAAAATGCAGTTAAGCAATACAAGCTAGCATTAAAACATTTTGAGGAAAATTTCAGGACTTTTTTTCCTTCTAGGTGTCATCACCAATAGCAAGAAATGAATGGAAGCTGATTTCAGCAATAGATTGACATGCATCTATGTCAGGGTTCACATCATCTTAGTTCACTGCTCAGGTACAGTTCAGAGCTTAATTAATTTTTCAAGGTCTTCTTGTTAGGATAAGTTTAATTGTCATAGAATTTGTTGGCTTCCTGACTGGAGTGCAAATTGAAAGCCTCTGATGAGTCAGTGCAGGGAGAGGGAGGAAGGCTCCTTTGCACCACTCCCATCACGGTGACTCAGAACAGTGCTTTGAAATTGTCAGCTCCAGGAAGCATGAGATAGTTGGGTCTCCCTGTTCATTTAACCGACAGTCTGTGAAAAGCCGCACGGTAAGACTCTACACCCCTCCAGTCTGCTAAGACACAGTGGGACATTGCCAGTTCATTTCACTCAGGGCAAGGAAGAGACACCAGGAGGTTATGACTTCTGGCTGTTACTAAGCCAGACAGAGAACCCCATGTTCCCTTCCTGAAGGCTCAGAGCTCTATGAACATCAGTTTTCTGTTTCTTAGGATAAGACTCGATTATGTACACACAGAAGTGCAAACTGGCCTCATGCAGGCTGGTCCCAAAGCTCGAACTTTGGAAAGAAGAGCTCACAGATTAATTTGTGTTGGAAGGAACCTCTGGAGTCATCTGGTCCAAATGCTCTGCTCTAGGTCAGCTCCATTTCCAAAGTTAGATCAGGTTGCTCAGCTGCTCAGCACAGAGAGAAGTGGTGCAGAGAGTGCCTTGGGCTGGCAGAGCTTTTCACCAGCCAGTTCAACTGTGATGAAGGAAAGTGCTACTCCTTAAATATGAAAATGTGTTTCAGGAAGGAAGGTTTGCTGACGTTACAAATGTCATAGGGAGAATTATTATCTGTTTTGATATAAAATAAATCTAAACTTTTGGCATAGTAACAGATAACCACATATATAGCACTGCTTTTGGAAGCTTAATCATATACCAATGAAAGAGGCACAGATTTAGCTGAAAAATTAATAAAATTTCACTAACACTCTGACTTGAATTTAAAAACCTCATATTTACATGTATCTTGCAAAGCACTTTAAAACATTAAAGCTGAACACATTAATATAACCTAAGGAGGCCAAATCTTTGAATAGGCACAGACCTGTTTTTTGACACTATCAACACTGAGAGTTTCTTGTCTCTTGCTTTACTTGGCTCTTCCTTTTATTTTTCATCACTAGAGCTGAGTGTTTATCACTTTACAATGCTACAGTACTGCAGAGATTGCAGAAGAATGTTTCAATCCAAGAAGGCGTATATGTTTGGAATTTAAAAAGAATACCAATATAGAGACATTTCAGCTCATCATGTCTTAGAAAAGATGTTCTTAATTCTCACTGAAGGCATTTTGCTTTAGCATAAAATATAGATTCTTCCTATAGTTATCTTCCATATGCAGCTAGCTTTTAGTTATTTCATAAATTAGCATTTATTGTAAAATGTAAGTGCTGTTACTATAAATGCTACTCAGAAAGTCAACAAGCCAGCAAGTAGAGGAAGTGCTCTGATTGGACAGGAAACATGGAAACATTTGCCTGACATGATGAATTATGTTTTACTAATGACATAAGCCTACTAGAGATAGCTGCAACAACTTGTAAGCTGCTGCAGTAAAAAAACCCAACAAAACCCCAAACCCAACAAACCAAAAAAAACCCAACTGAAAATGAGCCAAGACAGCAGCTGTTATCACAGTTTTCAATTTCCAGGAAATGTTAGCAATATCAGTTGTAATCCTTTCTAAGCCCGGGTTTTGGGGTTTTTTTTTGTTGTTGTTTGTATTTTTTAAAAATAGAAATACAAGAATGAAAAAGAAATCACACATTTTGTAACAAAATTTATTAGCAAACATGTCTGACCAATGTGCTAAAAAATAATTTTTCTTTTCCTGTATAAGTATTTAAACTTCCTCTATTAATTTAGACTTTGAAGTTTGCCTATGTTTGTGCTACAGATCAATATCAAAAAAAGTAGAGTTAAATAATCTTAGATAAACAGCATGCTCAACAGGGGAATGGAATCTGGAGGCTGAGTTCTCTGTGGCCTTGGGACAACGTTTACTATTGCAAAAAAATATACTATTCACAAACCATGCTTAATATGCAACAGGGGTTGCACCAGGTATGTGAATCTAATGTTCTTCCAGTGGTTTTAGATATATATAAGCTGGTACAAAGTAAATAGTAGTTTTTAGTTGGAAATTATATTTGTGTGTGCAAAATTTGCATAGATTTGCTGGACTGATGTGAAATACATTTGTTCATCCCATTCTCCCATAATTTCTTTTCCAACTATAGCATCATTAATGCAAAAGGAATTAAAACCATGAAAAAACAAACCTTTGTATGTGTGTGGAATAAATGTAATTTATTTTTTAATGTAATTCAAAGTGACAAACCTGAAAGTCCCCCCAAATGCTTTAAAGATCATTGATTCAATATGAAACATAATCCTAAATCAGCCAATTTTTAACATTGAATTACATACACACATAAACTCAAGATGCTTAACAATACATCCTCCTTCCCCTGATGGAAGTTTTTTATTAATATAACCACAATGCTTTTAAGGAACAGCTCTAGGTTTTCCTTGACAAACAAAAAGCTCAGTAATTCATTACTTTTTATTAATTACTGTTGATATGGTTGTACATCTCCCATGTACTAATGAAATTAGTCATGTGTTTAATTTCACCATTCAAAATCAATACCATTTAAGGACCCTGTTTGGTCTAGCTTGTCCATCAAAAATTTCATTGCCAACTAAATGACTTCAATGACTGCTTTCCTGACTTTGTGACAAAAGGCTGAGCCTTTTGTTGTCATTGGAAGTTTCACCTCAGCATGAGGAAAAATTTCTTTATGTTGAAGATGGCAGAGCTCTGGACCAGGTTGCCAAAGGTGGAAGTGGAGCCTCCTTGTCTGGAGACATTCAAAACCCACCTGCACACATTCCTGTGTCACCTGCTCCAGGCGACTCTGCCTTGGTGGGGGTGTTGGAGTAGGTGATCTCCAGAGATCCCTTCCAACCCTAACAATTCTGTGATTCTGTGGAAGGCAACCATATAAAAACAGGTCAATATATTAAAATGTTCTCATCAAAATGAATAGGAGCAAGTGGTTAGATACGCCTATAGGTTGATGAATATGCCTGAAGTTGACAGTCTCCTAGTTTCACTGGTTCCTAATTAAACTAAATAAACAAGAAGCTGAAGTCAACAGAGGGTGTTTTAGCAGTGATTTGAGAAGAGACAAGGAGATGAAAACTATGAATGGCTGTGTGGATTTGTCAAGATTTCTTTCATAGCTGTAGGACAAGGACAGAATTTACGCAGTTTAAAGGACAACTAGCACTGAAACAGGAACACACTATTTTAACCTCAAGCCAGACATAGAGGAACACCCTCCTCCCCAGATATCAGTACTATAAGAATCAGGATATCTCCTTCTGGTGTGTGTTTATATTTTTGTATTTTTTATATATATATAT